>MU832143.1:0-85022 GCA_029204225.1 Diphasiastrum complanatum | reverse complement strand
CTTCCACGTGAATGCCAAATCAGAAACACGGTTCTATTCATTTTCAGTAATACATCCAGAATACTGTTTGAATAGAGCAGTCTACTTTAGGGCTCAAATAGCAAATGTTAATGTATAAATGATGGGATTATAAACTGAAACCATAGTGTGTAAGTGAAAAATATAAGTGCGGACCCAAATACTAACATAAGGGCCAGAATACTAGAAAATCTCACTTAAAAATGAGACGAATAACTAGTATTCAGACAAATAGTAAGCTTCAGGAAGTATGCATGCACGATCTCAATGAATTAAATAACACAAAAAGATCTGACATCTCAAAAAACGCTTGTTTGAGAGGAAAATAGAGGAAACACAACAGACCTATGATCCCAACTGCACTTTGAAATATAATTGTACAAAAGGAATATGATATCCCAAAAGTTCGGCAATGTAGGTAAAATAAACATGTAACATCTCAAAAATGATGACACAAGGCCTAATAACGGATTAAGCTAACATATTAATCACTAGCATATACAAATTTGAATTCATAAGAGGAGCTAGCATGGAAAATATAGAGCTTTTTAAAGCTGTGGATGAAGTTGTTAACAATGAGGATTCATGATAGTTTCAACCAATTATATTGTAGGAAAAACAAGATCGGAACTTACATAAATTGATTGCTATGCTCGATAAGATGGCATATTATCAGTACCAGATTATAAAGTTACAGCTTCTAAACAACATAGTTTTAGGATCCATAGATGCAGGTACAAGTTAATGCACATCACTGCTATATAAAGCCTTCAAGAACTGTAGCATAGTTATCATGCCAGACCTGGAAACAAAGGGAACAAACTGACTATCTCAAAAAAAACACAGCCCACACCCCACATATCCATCTTGTAGTTGTAGTAGCCGTCAGTTAACAGACACTCAGGCACGATACCTATATAGATCAACAACATGCATAAGACTGCTGAATAAGCTACGATAATATAAGTTCACATTTCAACTGAGAAATACTAAAGAAATGGAGAGCCATGTTGTGAAGGTAGATATTTATCAGCTTAATACCATGAAAACAAGGATAAATATAAATATGTCCTTTTGTAGATGCTTTAAAAAGCGATGCTTTGAAAGTATATATACATTGAAGGGAGAAATTCAAGACATTATATCAGAACATCGGGATGTTGTTTGACAATATTCATATGGTTGGCAAACATTGATAACTATTACTTAGGATCATGTTGTTGGACCACTTGGGTCTTTGTTCATAATTGTTCAATAATGAGACCATGGGGCCTAATTTCAGGAATTGAATAGCCTAAGGGGACCTTAAATTTCGTGAGGGTCCTTAAATAGTGTAGATAGAATAAGAATCGACATTTAACAAATACTATTTCTTCTTCTTTGAAAGCTCCTTTTAGGAGACTTTTGAGCATCTTTGTAAAGCTGGCAGGTAAATTGCAAGTCGATTTGTTAAATGGTTGTGATTGTACTAGTAGTTTCAGTATACTTTCTTTCAAGCCTAATCAATTGTTTTGTGTTAGAGGCAATATTTTAAGGAAAGACATAAATGTACTGTTTGATTCGAGAAGTACTCACAACTTTTTAAATGCTCGGCTTGTGCAAAAGCTTCGGGTGCCCACCACGGCCAGTGATCACCATTATGTGGTCCATCTAGCCTCAGGGCGGACACAAAAATTTGGGATGTCAAAGTGTCATGGCCCTAATGGGGGTTTGGACCATTAGGAGTTGCCTTGGACATAGGGACTAAGCCTGGATAGTAGTCGAGTAGGACCATGTGGTCACACCCGCATGCAGTATTAGCATGTGTGTTGCATCCTAGTATGGGATAGGATGTACATGCACTGTGCTTTTGCATGGGTCTTGGCTATTATGGGTTAGAGGTACCTACATGAAGTGGACATGCGTGGGAGTTTGACATGGATTGATAGTATGCTTACATGGGATTCAGTGCATAGGTAGACAAGGTGGGTTCTACACTCTTTATATACCATCACCCGTGTCCATGAGGATCATTGAGAGTCTGCGGCCATTATGCTGTTGGATTGGTAAGCGCTTCCTATCATAGTTGATTTTCCGAACTCCCTAGTGCTCGAGGGCTAGATCAATGGAGATCTAGGATTGGTTGGGTTGGTTTAGTCTACTGCACTTCTCCTTCGTGTTCTTGGAGCTCTACCCAGACTTGGAGTCTTGGGAGACGTTTTACTATATCAGAGCTGCCAATCGGGTCGTGTGAGCGGCTTGGTGTGGACCGGTTTGTGGTGGAATCGAGTCGACAACAATCCAGCGAGTTTCGGTAAATCGATGGTCTTCCAAATAGGTGTCCTACCTTTTTCTGGTTGAAACCGGTCTGGAAAGATCCCATGATTGTTCGTTCGATTTTGGCTTTTCCAATTGTGTGCATGAAGTGATGAATTTTCTGTTTTTCGGGTTGCTGGATTTTTGGTGAGCTGAATTGAGGGTTGCATGCTGCTTCGGAATCCTTCTTTTCGGTGTGGAATGTCAGATTGAAGCTTGTCCTAAACCAATTTAGTGATTGTGTGTGTTGTGGAATTGAAAGAGAATTCTTGTTCCGACATGCACTGATTTCCTCCCTACTTTCATAACCATTTCGGTAAAGCTGAATGCATGCTAGTTGTGATTTAAGGTAGTAAGGAATTGAAACCTGAATCTATGCTGGAAAGATAGAAAATTGGTTGCAGGCGACTATTAGTCGATATATGCTGCCTGTTACAGGATTATTCTTAATTTTTACTCTATATTGTTGAGTGGCTTTGTGATTTGGGCTAATCAAACCAAGAATGCTAAGTAGCGGTATGGAGTGCTTGAAAACGTACCGCATGCTGTTTTTTAAGGGTTTGTGGGTTCTCTACCATCTCTATTCTACAAAAAGCTTTGAAGTGAAGCATGTGCATTATGAATAGAGGATTCTACTGGAAGTAAACCAAGAAGCTGTGGGGAGGTTCCTCAGTTATGGTTGCTTGTTGAAACTTGCGGGATGATCCTTGAACCTATAGAAGCAAACAACCTGCAAATGGAGGCAAAAGAATCCAAATTTTTTTGTTGTCTTGCTCGCAGTCTCGAGCATTGGTGAGGCAGTGTTGTGGGCCGGCTGAATAGTGTGGTTGTGGGCACATGGGTCGCGGCACCTCCTCCCTCCATAGCTGCCCTGCTCTCTCTCTTTTCCTCTCTCTCAGGTGCACGTTGTTGTCACGGCTGTCTGCGGCAGCAGGGCGTGAATGGTGAGGCCCAATGGAGGTCGGGATTAGGGCGGAGAGAGAGAAAGAAAGAAAGCTTTATTAATGTCTTTTCCATGCCAAAAGGCATATAAGACTAGTAAATGTACATGTCAAGTATGTGGTAACCATAGGAGCGTATGAAACGTCTCCAAAACAGTAACAAAGTAGCAATCTAGAGCTAAAGCTATAAACTGAAATAGATGTGATGCTATTAGAAACATGTGGGAGCATGTATACTGCTAACAGTCATGAGTGAGATATGAGGTTATCATCTAGTCCTGTCCTGCTGGTGCTGATGATATAGAAGGATGTAATATGGCCTGTGGCATGAAGGGCCACTGGTGGTCTCTGACGTCGTCTGAGAGGATGAAGAGGTCTCCTCGTGATAGGTCGAGTAGCTCGTGCTGCAACATGGGTATGTGTGGGACGCTGTCTTTGGTCTATGTGGGCAAGTAGGTCATCATCATCATCGTCACCGTCATCAAAATGTCCTCTCCTCCTGGAGAAGAAAGAAGTGATCTGAGGCTGAGAAACCTGACTCGGCTGGGCTGTCTGATACAAATCCTGTCGTAGTATAAACATCTCTCGTATCATGAGTGCCGCGCATCGGGAATCCTCATAAGCTATGAGCGATCATAAGGTGACAGGTGTGTCTCGGAACAAACAATGGTATCTCCCTCTGATCTCGTAATATACCGGGCACCTAAAGATAAAGTGCTCCTCTGACTCCACCTCCTCTAAAGAGCATAACTGGCAAATCCGCTCCTCTCTCGGGGTACCCTGGAATCTACCAGTCTCAATAGCCAACTGATGTGATGATACACGGAGCTGTCCCAATGTAAATCTGAGGCAATGTGATAGTCTCGAGTCCAAATAATGCGGTAAGACCGGGACCCCTGCTATGTCAAGCTCAATAAAATGAGTCCAGTAGTAGCCGGTTTCACCCCAAGCTGTCGCCCCCAAGTGCGGTCGAGATATGCCCGATATAAGATGCGCCTGATATACTGATGAGTACCTGAGGGGAGCTCTGTAATGGAGATACCAAATGACTCAAGGAGGAAATGGGATGCCTGAGAGAACCACGATAGTCGATAGCCCTGGTCATGAAGAAAGTGTGAGGAGACCAGTGCTGTCTATGTATATCTCGATCCTCATCGGGCAGAGCCTGGATTCTCTGAATGTATGTGATAAGCTGGAACGCGGCATATATCTGAATGGGTGGAATGGCAAACTCTGCAAGAAGGATCTCATGTGGAACCGAGGGCTTCGCCCGAATCATACGGGCTAACATGGTGGTCTGCAATCGTGAAATGCTGGCCCAGTGTGATGAAGGGAGGCCGGTGCACCATGTCTCTGCTGCAATAAGGCTGGGGGTGACAATAGTATCAAAGAGTCTACACTTACTGCGAACATCTCGGATGAGCCCCTTACCAAGTCGGGTGGTGGCAGCTTGCCGCATGCTGAAGGTAGGACCAGAGAAGAGTATCCCCAAATAGGTAGGAGGAAACTACCTCTAAGGCCTGTCCATCTAAGATGAGCTCCTGGCGCTGCATGAAGGCTCGAGAAGTGTTGAAGACCATAACCTTGGTCTTCGCAGTGTTCACCCCCAACCCCCATCTGGTACAAATCCCTGTAAACAATCCAGCTGCCTCTGCAAACCCTCTCTGGTCGGGGATACTAGTACTACATCATCTGCATAAAGGAGAATAGCAATCAGAATGGCGCCAAGTCTACAGCCACCCCCGCCACACTGTGAGATGACTCGCTCTAACTCATCAATATACAATCCAAAGAGAACCGGTGAAAGAGAGCACCCCTGTTTTCACCCCAATGGTGCTCCAAATGTGATCAGATAAGCCACTGCTATGTCGGAAACATCCCAAGACCTTCTCATAAAGAGCCATCACTGCTAAAACAATATTTGTGGAGAAACCAAGGTCACGAAGTCTCTGAATGAGCAGGGAGCGTGGTACAAAATCGAAGGCCTTCCTGAAATCTACAAACAGCAGTAAACCCTCTCTTTCCTGTACTTAGCTTCCTCGATCAAGGCTCGAAGTGTAAAAATATGGTCAGTGGTAGAATAATGAGATCGGAAACCTGCCTGCCCCAATGCATGTAATCTCCGAGCTTCCCCCTCTGAACTCACTGACTGGAGAGTATGGTACCATAGAGCTTCGTGAGAACATGTCCGATCATGATAGTGCGGTAATTACCAGGGATCATGGGATCACCATTTTTATGAATAGGGTGGATGATGTTGGTGCACCAGGATGAGGGGAAACCAGAGACAACGGCGGAATTGAGGAGAGTGGCTAGTGTGGGAGCAAGGAGGTCGGAAGCATGGGTTAGGAGTTCAGATTCAAGGTCTTCATATCTCTTGCTTTATGGGACTTCATTCTCTTGATGGCTATAAGTACCATGTCAGATGTGAAGAAGGTGAACTCAGAGGGGCGTGGGGAGATAGAGATGGGTGCGTCAGTGGGTATGGTATATAGTTGGTAGCGTATTCGGTCCATATGCGAAGGTCATCCAGGAGGGGTGGTGGAGCACGAGGGATAAACTCACGCCAAAAGGCGCCTGAAGAGGAACTGAAGAGAAGATCAACAAGACGCGTTTCCTTCGGAGTCATCATATATACGCTTTTTTCGGCGGAGTGTGCGACGGTAAGAGCGCCTGGCGGAGTGGAGGAGATGAGTCGTGAGTGCGGCATGGGTGACAAGCTGACGAAGAGAGCGACATTCAACATCATACCACGGGGGGTGTGGGGGTCGTATCGATGAGGAGCGGGTGCCTCTGCTTTTATGGGGTTTAGATGGAAAAGCAAGGGAAGCAGCGGTATGAAGAGAAGTGCTAAGAAAGGCAGCTTGAGTCTCGACTGTACTATCGCGAGGGAAGGAATGGAGCAATGAGGAACTCCTGGTAAACTGGTGTAAAGAGAGAACTGAATGTATACTTGGGTGCCCGTGTAAGCAGGGGTGTGGATGGTTGGGGAGGTGGGAGGCGGCCGATAGCGAAGGAGAGAAAGGAATGATCAGAGAGAGTGGTGGGAGATACATGAAAATCAGATATGAGGTATGGAAGATGGTGATCCCATGAGATAATCCACAACACTATGTCCACCACTGTGAGGGTGACAAGTATAACTGCCAGATTTTGGCCAACAAGTTAGGCCATTGTAAATGGCTAACTCATGGGCCTCTCCAAACTGCAATAAATGCTCACCGTAAGGGGTAGTAGGCCCCAAGCTGTCCTCTGAAATCCTGGTAACTCCCATATCATCGCTGTCAAGGGCATGAATGCGGAGCTGGTCGGTGATGTCATAGAACTCTGACTGTCGTGAAGAGGTTCGGGCATTAAAATCTCCAGTGAGGAGAATATGCCCCCGCTCTGCGAATCTGATGATATCAGGCGATAAATCAAGGTAGGGTGAACCTGTGCCCTCAGCAAAGGACGAAGACTCTGGAGGAAAATAACAGGCCGCCACAAAGAGGTCCCTGTCCAACCCAATATCCTGCCCAATAATATGAATCCATATACCGTGCATGCTCGTCGTGTCTGATGAACTCAATGCTCGGATGAAGAGACTCTCTGTATAAACATGCACCTCCGGATCCACGACCGCTAGCTGATCTAGTCTCAAGTCTGTACACGGAATCCCATCTGTATCCTGGAAAAATAGGTAATCCTCTCTCCTGACTCTCATGAGTCTCCATAAAGAGCAGCAAATCTCTGTCAGTGATGAAATCGATCAAGTCGCCAGCAATGGAGGATGAGTGTAAACCATCACAGTTCCATACTCCAATCCGGAGATGGTGTGGGTGGGGCCCCGGGGCACTCCCAAACCCGGGGACCCCAAATCCTAGCACTTGGGAGCTGCTAGGTGCGCTGTCAAGAAAACGCAACTCGTCTATCTCGGTAAATGACTCGTCTGCCAAACTCACAGGCTGCCTGAAAGGCCTTACGCCTCTCCTCTACCTGGATATATGTGAGGTCGTCGTCCATGTAGATAGTGGTACCAACGTAGCTTAGCTCTGCACCGCAAAGCATCTCAACGACTCTCGAGCGAGGTGAAACGAAGAATGCGTGTGGCTTGCATCTCTAGTGGTCCTCCATGCGTGTCTAACCCCTCTGTCATGTGCCCGAGAGTGATGTCGAGAAAGCGTTTAGCTTCACCAATGCATCCTGTGTATCTAGAACTCCACGAACTCTAATATTGTGGGATTTTTGGTCTCGAGATTTCTCTTCCAAGATGGTGGCTGAGATAACAGAGGAGATGGGAGCCTGGTTTGGGTGCCTTTTCAAAACTGATGCCCAGGAAAGGGCCTCTTCGTGTTGCTTCTCAATCTTGGTTTCTAGCTCCCGTAGCATGTTGGTGGTGGATTCCGAAGCTGCGGCCTGTTTGATTACCGATGGATTGTTCGAGTGAGGCAACCTTGGACTGCAATAGCTTCTTCTCGTTGACCAAGAAGTAACCGTTTCCTTTCAGCTGTGAAATTTCATAACCGCAAAATTGGAAATCTGCCTTGAATTGATCAATTCTGCCAAGATGAGAAAAGTCAATTGATTTAGAAGGCGTATACGGAATATTGCTGTAGACTGTGGTGCCGTGAAGGAGGAAGAGTGAGCAATGGTAGGGTGTGGGAAGAATAGGGTCAGAAGACAGAAGAGGAGCTTGAATCAGGGGAGCAGCCATCAGAGAGGGGGGGTGGAGAGTTGTAGTAGGAGAGGGAGATGGGGTCAACAAGGGGGTGAGGTGAAGTGGCAACGAGGGGGGCTGGAATGACAATGGGGTGAGGTGAGAGATCAGCGAGGGGGTGAGGGTGAGGGATCAGCGAGGGGTGAGGTGAGGGGGGTGACAAGGAGGGGGTTCAGCGAGGAGGATGGGTGAGGGGGTGGCAGCTAGAGATCAGGGGAGGTCAGCGAGGGGGGGGGGGATGGAGCAGCGAGGGGGGATGGGGAAGGAACAGCGAGGGGGTTAGGGGAGGGAGCAGCGAGGGAAGGGGCAGCGAGGGGGGAAGAAGGATCAGCGAGAGGGAAGGGAGCACAGCGCGGGAAGGGGCAGCGAGGGGGGATGGAGCAGCGAAGGAGGTTATAGGAAGGGGCAGCGAGGGAAGGAGAAGGAGAAGGAGCAGCGAGTGGAAGGAGAGGGAGCAGCGAGGGGGGTTAGGGGAAGGGGCAGCGAGGGGAGGTGAGTGGTGAGTGAGGGAGGTGAGTGAGAGGTGGCTTGGGGATCGTGCTGATCTACGAGCAGGGGCGCGAGGAGGAGCTGCCATGGAGCAGCGAGGAAGGGAGAGAGAGAGAGAGAGAGAGAGGAGGAGAGGAGAGAGGAGAGAGAGTCAGATACGGATCAGGGCGGGACGACAGGGACGGATCAGGGCCAGGACAAGAGCAGATTCAGGGCCAAGGACATGAGTGGTGTAGGGGCCAGGACAAAGAGCGAAGGACAAGCAGATGGGGCAAGGATAGGAGCGGGACAGGGCCAGGGCGGGGCGGACAGGACAAGGCGGATCAGGGCCAGGACAGGAGCGATAGGGCCAGGGCAGGAGCGGATCAGGGTGTGTCATCACTGTAGGCGATCAGTGCATGGATCAGCGCCATCAGAGTAGCGGATCAGGAGCGCATCTGTAGCGGTCAGGATGCAGGAGCGGTAGAGAGAGAGAGAGAGAGAGAGAGAGAGAGAGAGAGAGAGAGAGAGAGAGAGAGAGAGAGAGAGAGAGAGAGAGAGAGGGGAACGAGGCGGGGGGTTTGTCACATGTACTTTGAATCCCTTGCCCAATGTAAATTATAAATTGTAAATGGCTGTCACCAGCCTGTGGAGACAATTGTAAATTGCAATGTAAATATCTGTTATAGTGACTAATTCCGAGATGGCCAAGGGGGTACTAGGTCCCATGAGAGTCTGTTGGACTGACCTGCTAAAAAGAAGGTTGACTTGGTCAACATGACACATGTCATATGCTCATTGGGAAACTTGGTCCAGTGCATGAGTGGCACTTGTCGGACGGGGTCAAAAGGACATGTGTCATATGCTCATTGGGACACTTGGTCCAATGCATGAGTGACACGTGTCAGACTGTCCACCTACTAGCTTGCCTATGTGTCAGGGTACTACCAAGTGCAATTGTCGATTGTGCATGGAGTTGGCTATGTGTCGACGTTAGGATGTGTCAGGGTTAAGGGTGCTTGAGGGGATATAGTGTGAGCCTTGCCAAGCATTCCCTATCATATTCCTATGCAGCTATGGTTGCAATAGAGCTCTCATGTTTGCTTGTTGATCTATGTACATTAGATTGAGATTAATAAAGTGACGGATTTGCCGGGTAATTCTGTGTATTTACTTAGGGTTTGTGAGCTTGTGTGTAACAGCTTGGTATGAGAGCAGAGCTGAGTTGGGGTTTCGAAAGAGGAAGCTACCTACTATCAAGGATCTAAAACCTCCGAAGTTCACTAGAGCAGTATGTATGAGAACTACAGATGTCGTTGAGAATTGGTTGCAAAAATGGGAGAAAGCATTCCAGATATGTGGTATAGAGGACGAAACTGAGATGATTGTTGAAGCCACATATCGTTCTCAAGAGTCAGCACAAAGTTGGTGGAGGAAGTTGGAAATGATGACCTAATTCCAACCACATGGGAGGCATTCCGGCAAATGTTTACGCAAAATTGGGTGCGTATGGATGAAAACTATAGAGCCATGCAACAATGGACTTATTTGAAGCAGGGTAACTTGAGCGTGCAGGATTATGCAGACAAGTAATGAGAGGCTTTGTTACGCATTCCTCAGGAAGTTCCTATGTACATGCAAATATTTCACTTTGTGGAGGGACTTCCAGAGAGTATTCGCCCTTTCGTGCGGAAGGAGCAATCTCATGATTTGCAGGGAGCCATCCAGATGGCTTTGTATTATGAAGATGGAAAAAGAGGCCCGGATCTTGTTGTGGTAGCTACAGGTGGTCAACAACCTTGGGGACGCAAGGGCAAATGGAACAAAAAGAGAAAATTTGAATGTCAAACCAGTCAGTGGCAAGCTCGAGGTGACCAAAAGGAAAAGGGTGCAGGGCCCCCAAAGGCAAAGGGTTGTATGGGCAGCCCAATGCCCAAAAGGGTCAGCGTCCTTCAATGTTGTCACCTCAAGACCAAGAACGTGCAAAGAGGGAGAACCTCCGTTTTGGATGTTTGGGGCAGCATAGGTGGAAGGAATGTCCACGAAACTTGATGTGGACCACAATTAATCTTCAGGTGGACCAGATGAACAAGGGTGATGACCCTATGATAGCGGAAGAGATTGAGCAGGAAGCCAATCCAGATGTTCCATGCCTCATGAATGTTTCGGTGGTCATGAGAGTGGACACGGCTCCACCAGCGCTTTTGCCAAAATCGACTCGCCAAGGGTATCAATTTCCTAACACTTCTCTAGTTGTTATGCGAGGACAACTGTGTGGTAGAGATGTTCAGGTTCTAATTGACATTGGGTGTCTCGAATTCAACTTAGGTGTGAGTACTCAACTATCCCAGTACCAGTCCACAGTGGAAATGGCTGATGAAAAGGGTACAGAGATTTGGGATGAGAGGGTTGTGGGCATTCAACTAACTGTACAAAGTACATAGAAGAGTTGGATTTTGAGATAACACGGCTTGCGCGGTTTGATGTGGTGTTGGGCATTTGTTGGCACACGATGCGGAAGCCACACATAGCCTAGGATACTCATGTGTATGAGTTCCAGTTTGATGGTACGCGTCTTGTTGACCTTCTCTTCAATTCTCTTCAGGCGCCTTTTGGCGTGAGTTTATCCCTCGTGCTCCACCACCTCTCCTGGACGACCTCCGCATATGGACCGACTACGCTACCAACCTATATACCATACCCACTGACACATTCATCTCTATCTCCCCATGCCCCTCTGAGTTCACCTTCTTCACCTCTAACATGGTACTTGTGGCCATCAAGAGAATGATGTCCCATAAGGGAAGAGATATCGAAGACCTTGAATCTGAACTCCTAACCCATTCCATGATTTCTAGTAATTACTGCACCATCATGATCGGACCTGTTCTCACGAACCTCTATGGTACCATACTCCAGTCTGTAGTGAGTTTAGAGGCGGAAGCTAGGAGATTACATGGATTGGGACAGGTTTCCGATATTTTTACACTTCGAACTTTGATTGAGGAAGCTAAGTACAGGAAAGAGAGGGTCTACTGCTGTTTTGTGGACTTCAGGAAAGCCTTCGATTCTGTACCATACCCCCTACTCATTTAGAGACTTCGTGACCTTGGGTTTCTCCATAGATATTGTTCTAGCAGTGATGGCTCTTTATGAGAAGATCTTGGGATGTTTCCGACATGGCAGTGGCCTATCTGATCACATTTGGAGCACCATTGGGGTGAAACAGGGATGTTCTCTTTCACCGGTTCTCTTTGGATTGTACATTGATGAGTTAGAGTGAGTCATCTCACAGTGTGGCAGGGGTGGCTGTGGACTTGGCACCATTCTGATTGCTATTCTCCTTTATGCGGATGATGTAGTACTAGTATCCCCGACCAGAGAGGGTTTGCAGAGGCAGCTGGATTGTTTACAGGGATTTTGTACCAGATGGGGATTGGAAGTGAACACTGCGAAGACCAATCATAGCTTATGAGGACTCGGACCCCGGTCATGCCGCCCTACTTGGACTCGGGACTGTCACATTGCCTCGAATTCACATTGGGGCAGCTCAGGGTGTCCTCTCATCAGGTAGCTATTGACACTGGGAGGTTCCACGGTATTCCTAGAGGAGCGGATTTGCCAGTTCTGCTCTCTAGGTGAGGTGGAGTCTGAGGAGCACTTTATATTTAGGTGCCCTGTATATTATGAGATCAGAGGGCAATATCATTGCCTGTTCCGAGAGATGCCTACCACTCTATGCTCTCTCATAGCTTATGAGGACCCACGGTGTGTCGCTCTGATGATACACGAGATGTCCATACTATGGAGAGAGTTATACGAGCCCATGGTTACCACATACATGACATGTACTTCATTAGTCTTATATGCCTTTTGGCATGGAAAAGACATTAATAAAGCTTTCTCTCTCTCTCTCTCTCTCTCTCTCTCTCTCTCTCTCTCTCTCTCTCTCTCTCTCTCTCTCTCTCTCTCTCAGGGCGATTCCAGGGCATCCCTCATATGAGCAGAGTTTGTTAGATGTGCACATTAGGTGAGGGGGATTCAGAGGAGCATTTCCTATTCAGATGCCTGCCCTGTCTATTATGAGATTCGCAGACACTATCATGTTCTTTTCCGGGATTCTCCAGTCACACTTCGCTCTCTCATTTCAAATGTTGACCCTCGATGTGTGGCACTAATGCTTCGTGAGTAGATATCTTACCTCGGGACTCTCATCGCGATCGTCATCAGCAACTGTCTGCAGATCAAATGCTAGAGTTACCAAGAGACCTCATATACCTAGACCCAATGCTTCAGCACCAGTACCTGCATCCTCTTCTATACTTACTTTCTTTAACAACGTTTTAGTGGTGACATGATCTTAGTTCGAACGGTTTTTGTATAGCTATATGACATCCCAGTGTACCATATTTCAAACTTCCATGTCCAAGAGCATTTTAGAGTTTTTATCTGGTCTTGATAGACCAATTTCTTTAGCTAGTAGTTGTCGTTTGTTTAGGGAGACATTTACACGCTCCTTTCAGTATCTATCACACTTGAGATGTATTTATTTGGTCTTATATGCCGTTTGGCATCAAAAGACGTTAATAAAGCTTTCTTTCTTGCTTTCTCTCTGGGCATCCCCGCTTTCTCCTAGTTATCAGTCCTACCTGGCTCGGGTTATGGGCGTTCTATTGTTTACATTACTTTAGTTCTCATGTACAGTTTTCTTCAATCTGCACATTGACGATGCTCCCATGCTTTGTACATATGTATGTCTCTTTAGCACCTATGGGTGCCTTCAAGATGTTAATAAAGATTTATACGGGACACCCCATCAGTTCACCTCATAGCCACTAATTACTTCATTCTTCACTAGGCGGAGATCGCGTGATTTAGTGTCTGAGGATGAGGATTATGATGACGACGAGGATGATAGCTGCTCACATGCTCATAGAGATCAGAGACAATGAGTCATCAGAGGCACGCTTTTTCCGGCCGAGTGTGCGATGGTAAGAGCGTCTGGCGGAGCGGAGGAGATGAGGATCATAAGTACGGGCATGGGTGACAAGGTGATGAAGAGAGCAACATTCAGCATCATACCACGGGGGTTGTGGAGGCCGTATTGATGAGGAACGTTTGCATCTGCCTTTATGGGACTTAGATGGAAAAGCTAGGGAAGCAGCGATAT
The DNA here is from genome assembly GCA_029204225.1 of Diphasiastrum complanatum. Lineage (NCBI taxonomy): Eukaryota > Viridiplantae > Streptophyta > Lycopodiopsida > Lycopodiales > Lycopodiaceae > Diphasiastrum > Diphasiastrum complanatum. Next base: position 71,434 of record MU832143.1, on the reverse strand, counting down.
GAAGAGAAGTGCTAAGAAAGGCATCTTGAGTCTCGACTGTACTATCATGTGGGAAGGAATGGAGTAAGGAGGTTAGGAACTCCTGGTAGACTGGCGTATAGAGATAATTGAATGTATACCTGGGTGCTCGTGTAAGCAAGGGGTATGAGGATGGCTGGGGAGGTGGGAGGCGACCGATAGCGAAGGAGAGAAAGGAATGATCAAAGAGAGTGGTGGGAGATACATGAAAATCAATGATGAGAGGTATGGAAGATGGTGATCCCATGAGATAATCTACAACACTATGAGTCCACCACTGTGAGGATGACAAGTATAACTGTCGAAGTTTGGCCAGCAAGTTAGGCCATTGTAAATGGCTAACTCATGGGCCTCTCCAAACTGCAATAAATGCTCACCGTAAGGGGTAGTAGGTCCCAAGTTGTCCTCTGAAACCCTGGTAACTCCCATATCATCGCTGTCAAGGGCATGAACGTGGAGCTGGTCGGTGATGTCATAAAACTCTGACTGCCGTGATGAGGTTCGGGCATTAAAAGCCCCAGTGAGGAGAATATGCCCCCACTCTGCGAATCTGATAATATCAAGCGATAAATCAAGGTAGGGTGAACCTGTGCCCTCAGCAAAGGACAAAGACTTTGGAGGAAAATAACATGCCGCCACAAAAAGGTCCCTGTCCAAACCAATATCATGTCCAACAATACGAATCCATATATATCGTGCATGCTCGTTATAAAGTCCTCAATCCAAGGATCCTATTCTAAGCATGCCAATCACAAGCAACACAAGAGAACCTGATGGTGGACAAACCAACCCAACCAAACCTAGATCGAACGGATCTAGCCCCCCAAGCTATGGATCAATCGCTCAAAGAGGAATGAGGCGTCACGCCAGCAGCATCCTACCACCGTCATCCTATCAAGCATACACTAATGAGAGCCCAATAGGTATACTTATACCCTCCAAGTCCCATGCACCACTAGTAGTGCACTGTGACACCTCACTGGACACCTCTACAGCCTATCTGGGCCACGTCATCTAGTTCCCCAAAGACTCACTGATAGACCCATACAAATCCACCATCAAGTGTTTTAGGCCTACAACCATTAATTATGACCATGTACACATAAGGGCCCCAATTCCCTTATAGTCACAATTAACTTACGGGTTGTTGGTCTACCGGTCCCTAGCGTGGACACGCTACCCAAGACCAGTCATGGGCATGACACTCGTCGTGTCTGATGAACTCGATGCTTGGATGAAGAGACTCTCTGTATAAGCATGCAACACCTCCGGATCCACGACCGCTAGCTGATCTAGTCTCAGGTCTGTATACGGAATCCCATCTGTATCCTGGAAACATAGGTAATCCTCTCTCCTGACTCTCATGAGTCTTCATAAAAAGCAATAAATCTCTGCCACTGATGAAATCGATCAAGTCGCCAACTATGGAAGAGAGTGTATACCATCACAGTTCCATATTCCAATCCGGAGATGGTGTGGATAGGCCCCCGGGGCACTCCCGAACCTGGGGACCCCAAATCCCTAGCATTGGGAGCTACTAGGGCGCTGTCAAGAAAGCGCACTCGTCCATCTCGGTAAATGACTCGTCTGCCAGACTCACGGGCTGCCTGAAAGGCCTTATGCCTCTCCTCTACCTAGATATATGTGAGGTCGTCATCCATATAGATAGTGGTACCACGTAGCTTAGCTCGCACATCAAAGCATCTCGGCGACTCTCAAGGGAGGTGAAACGAATAATGAGTGTGGCTGCATCTCTAGTGGTCCTCAATGCGGTGTCCAACCCCTCTGTCATGTGCCCGAGAGTGGTGTCGAGAAAGCGTTTGGCTTCAGCCAATGCATCCTGTGTATCCGGGATCCTACGAACTCTAATGTTGTGGGCTTTTTGGTCTCGAGATTTCTCTTCCAAGATGGTGGCTGAGATAACCGAGGAGTTGGGAGCGCTTGCCCTTTTTCAAAACCGATGCCCAAGAAAGAGAAGCTGCGGCCTGCTTGATCCCGATGGATTGCTCAAGTGAGGCAACCTTGGACTGCAATATCTTCTTCTCGTTGATCAAAGAGGTAATCGTTCCTTTCAACTGTAAAATTTCATGCCACAAAAACTAGAAATCTGCCTTGAATTGATCAATATGCCAAGAGGAAAAAAATTCAGTTGATTTAGAAGGCGTATATGGAATATTGGTTGTAGACTGTGGTACCAGGAAGGGAGAAGAGTGAGCAATGGTTAGTGTGGGAAGAATAGGGTCAGAAGACGGAAGAAGAGCCGAATCAGGGATAGGAGCAGAATGGACAGAAAATGGTGGAATCGGGTGTGGTGTGTCAGCATGCCGCACTGCCTGCGTGGCAGGCAGCACTGCCATATTAGTGGACAGCATCGAGGGGGAGGGTGGTGAGCCATTAGCGAGGGGAGTGGGAGTTGTAGCGAGGGAGGGTGAGGGGTCATCGAGGGGGTGAGGTGAGGTGGCAGCGAGGGGGGGCTGGCATGGCAGTGAGGGATCAGCCGGGGTGGCAGCGAGGGGGGGGACTGGAGTGGCAACGAGAGGGGGCAACGAGGGGGGTGGGTGAGGAGGTGGCAGCGAGAGTAGGAGAGCATGAGGGATCTAAGGGATCAGCGAAGAGGGGATCTGAGGGGTCAGCGAAGGGGGGAAAGGATCAGCGAGTGGGGGAGGACCAGCGAGGGGGGAGGGGAGGTGGCAGCGAGGGGGTGGGGGCTAGGCTCGCAGCGGGAGGGGGTGAGGGGTCAGCAAAGGGGGTGAGTGAGGAGGTGGCAGCGAGAGTAGGAGAGCGTGAGGACCTGCGAGCAGCAGCGGCACGAGGAGGGACCATGGCGCTGAGAGAGGGCGGACCAGGCCAGGGCCTAAGACAAGGAAGCAGCTATCACCATCGCTAGAGGAGCAACCATCGCTGGAGAGAGAGAGAGAGAGAGAGAGAAAGAAAGAAAGAAAGAAAGAAAGCTTTATTAAAGTCTTTTGGGCCCTCTGGAAAGCACTAAGCGCAGCACGAAGAGAAGCAATTTCAGTCTATTGAGCGTCAATCGTGGCAGTCTCAATAAGCAAATCCGCACGAAGTTCATTGAGTTGTGAAAGAGAAAAGCGGCAAATTGCTTAGAAATGTACTCATTCAGCGAGGAGATGTTCTCGGGAGTGGTGTGGCATGTCTCCCATAGCAGCTGAGGACGAAGCAGCAATCTATGGCGGTGGAGCGCTGACAAAATCGGTAGGCATGGTGGATGCAATTTCCAAAGTACGAAGACATTTGCGAGAGCCTATAGACATAAACTTCTTAGCACGCTTTGTGCCAAGACAAAGCCTGGAGGAAGGCGAAGTGAAGCCGTAGGATGATTTGTAGGAGAGAGAGAGAGAGAGAGAGAGAGAGAGAGAGAGAGAGAGAGAGAGAGAGAGAGAGAGAGAAAGCTTTATTAACGTCTTTTGGGCACCCGTGGGTGCATAAGACCAAAAAGAAAATATGTACAAGCAACAGTGGAAGAATCATCCATAGGAGGACGTGGCCATAAAATGCTATAAACTAGCTACGAATGAAAGTAGCCCACAACCTGGGCCAGGTATAACAGAAGAACTACAAAAAAAGTACCAATGCCCACAACCCGGGCCAGGTGGAGAATAAGTACATATCAGCAAAAGTAAGTGTGAAGTGTTCGCTGAGTGGACCGTACACTGGGCCCCGATGGAGGCGAGTGCCGACTACATCTGGGCTTTTTCCGCGGTGGCACAGCGATAGGAATCTCATCATCGGAATCATCAGCATGTGCTCGAGTCCGAAAGAAGCCAGTGAGAAGCAGCTGCCAGGAGTCTAACCCCAGGTGATCTGGTGCAGGCAGATGAGACTGACGGAGGTAAGCATCTCACAAACAAGAAGTCCCAAGCAACGAGCATCCGGATAGGAGACAAAACTGTGAAGTGTATGCGGGCCATCGCGAAAGAGACAATAATACCTCCCCCATATCTCATAATACAACGGACATCTGAGGAGGAAATGGGCTTCATCTTCCACCTCCTGCAACGAGCACAAGCGACATAGACGACGCTCCCGGGGGATATCCCATGCACGACCGGCCTCAATAGCAAGCTGATGAGAGGAAATGCGCAACTGCCCAAGACGATAGCGCAGGCCGTGTGATAGGGGTTGTGAGAGATAGAGCGGTAGCAATGGCAAACCAGAAGGATCCAGAGAGAGGAAGTGTCTCTGGTAATAGCTCAATCGAACACGGGAAGGTGGGAGGGAGCTCCAAGTCTGCTGCATATATCGACGGAATAAATAGCCTCGGATATATGAATGCGTACCACAAGGAAGATCCATGATAGAGATGCCCAGATGTCGTAAGAGATCAGATGCCTGCTGGTACCAGGACAGCTTGGCATGGGAATCAGCTAGGACACATGAAGAAGTAACCGCAACAACTATGTATCTATCCGGGTGAGATGCACGAATCTCCTGAATCTGCTGAAGAAAAAGAATAAGGCGGAAAAAGCCCTCAAGGATGATCGGAGGAGTAGCAAACTCAGCACATAGGATATCATGAGGGGTGGTAGTCTTGGCACGTATCATGCGACCCAACATAAAGGCCTGAATGCGGGAAATGCCTGCCCAGTCCCGGAGAGAAAGTCCTGGCAACCAAATCTCGGAGGCATACATCACTGCTGGAACCACCTGTGTGTGAAACAATTGGCATCTAATAGCGGGATCAAAAATATGATTCATTGTACAACCACGCTTGAACTGGACCAATGCTGAAAGACCGGAGGAAATGTGCGCAAATGCAGCCTGGCGGAAACCAAGAAGGGGCGCAGTAAACAGGACTCCCAAGTAAGTATAAGAGGCAACAATGTCAACTTCCAGGCCGTCATAGAAGAATTGATAATTGTGAAGGCTTTGTCGATTGGTGTTGAAAATCATGATCTTCGTCCTTTTTAAGTTAACAGAGAGACCCCAAGCAACACAAAAGCGATGTAAGACCTGTAAGTGACACTGCGACCCTTCTGGTGAGGAAGAAAGCAGGACAATGTCATCAGCATAAAGCAGAATGGGGATGAGCAAATGAGCCAGCGGGCAACCATCTCCACCTTCTTCACGAATGAGGCGCTCAAGATCATCAATATAAAGTGCAAAGAGTGGAGGGGATAGTGGACAACCTTGCTTGACGCCAACAGTGCTACGGATGGGAGAAGACAAATCAGTACCCAGCCGAATACGTGCTAGAACTCTCTCATACAGAGCAACCACTGCCGCGAGAATAGAGCCGAAAAAGCTGACGTAGTCTACTGATCAAGATGACGGGGAACAGTATCAAAGGCCTTAGAGAGATCAATGAAACAAGCAAATGCCTTCTTGCCCATATGCTTTGCCTCCTCAATGATAGTACGTAGAGTGAGGACATGATCAAGAGTGCTATAACCCCGGCGGAAGCCAGCCTGGCCAGTCGCATATAATAGTCGAGAATCAGCCTCTTCCATAACGAAGTTCTGGAGAATAGTGGCGTACAACTTGGCCATGGTATGACCAATCATAATAGTGCGATAGTTGTGGACATTCATGGCATCCCCTGCTTTAAGAATGGGATGAAGAGAGAGAGAGAGAGAGAGAGAGAAAAAGCTTTATTAACGTCTTTTGGGCACCCGTGGGTGCATAAGACCAAAAAAAAATATGTACAAGCAACAGCGGGAGCATCATCCATAGGAGGACATGGCCGTAAAGTGCTATAAACTAGCCACGAATGAAAGTAGAACAAAGCGGAAGTGAAATAAGCCCACAACCCGGGCCAGGTATAACATAAGGATTACAGAAAAAGTACCAATGCCCACAACCCCAGCAAGGTGGAGATTAATTATAAGTACATATCAGCGAAAGTAAGTGGGCCCTGATGGAGGCAGTCGGCGCCTCCTACTTTGGGGAAGAGAAGGATAAAAATGCAGACATTCTACAAACCTTCCTCAGCAAATGGAAGAACGCTCACGAATGTAGGTCAATTGGAATTTGCCTCTACTTCTAGTGTCTCACTTTACTTGAGTTGAAGATGCATCAGCTTCTTAAGCCTTTATGTAAATCCGTGCAGCACAGAGGCGACAGCCTATAAAAGAGAACGCTCGAGCCGCTGGCTGCTTAGCTAATCAGTGGGCCACAATTGCACTTCACTTATTTGGCTTTGAATATTGGTTAATGTTCAAGACTGCCCCTCGCATCGTTTTACCTGTGAGCTTGATAATCCCGTCTGACTATGAATCCTTTTTTGGCCTCTTTTGGGCTCAATAGCTGGCACGTCGTCTGCTTTCTTGCTGATCCCTGATGTAGGGATCCGACAACAGACCCCTGACCATTTGCAAGCTACAGAGGCCAATCTTTCTCCTAGGGCCCATGGCCTATGAGTGGTGGTTAAATCTCCAGGAGACTGGGCAAACTTCCCGGTCATGGAAGGGCCTTTGACGAAGCCTTCCTAAGAGAATTCCTACCGGAACATGAACTTGATAGAGCCTGGGAAGCCTGGGAGAAAACAGTAATGGACAAGTCCCTATCCCAATATATCTCGCAGTATCGAGAGGCAATTTTAAAGATTAAAAATATGGATGACTATCAGAAAGTCAAGGGATTTGTCCGTGGCCTCAAAGATGAATATAAAGTAGAGATCCAGAGAAACTCGCTACTACCCTTGAGCAAGCTCTCAGATATGCTCAAATCTATGATGATTCAGTGGATAGAAAGAGGGCGAGACAGCAACCCCTTTCTGAGCAGCCTCCTCATAAAGACTTTCAATTTAAAAAGAAATTTTTAAAAAGAAAGAAAGAAGATAAAATTAAAGGTGAAGCTCCTCAGAAACGCCCTTCACTCATACAACCCGATGGAAGGGTGAGTAGTTGTATATAGGTTGGTTGCATAGTCGACCCAGGATTGAAGGGGGATGGGTGCAATGGATAGGGGCTTATGAAGAAAGATCTTCCAAAAAGTAGTCGAGGAAGCAGAGTGGAGGGAGCGAAGGAGGTAGGAGGAACGGGACACTTTCGTTTTACAGAGAAAAGATCGAAGCTGCTTTTCCGCGGAAGAAGAAAGTGTAGAATTGGAGAAGTTAAGGAACTCGACATATCTGGAAGAAAGAACAGTCGTTGTCATACCATTTATTATGGGTACGACGATGAGAAGAGAAGCGGCGAGGGGGCGCAATGGCATGAGCGGCGGTAGTCAGGGCGTGTGTCAAAAAGGAGGCTTGGGTAGTGACATCAGAGGAACAAGGAAAGTGGTCCAGAAGACGAGAGTTGTGAATACCACCCGTTCATGAATAATAGTTTTACGCTATAACCATTGGCAGTGAGTAAGGTCATCATCTACGTAAATCTGAGAGCCTCGGAGAGCATGACGCGCACGAAGAACTGTCTCTGTCGGTCATCCATAGTTTTGAATTTGACAAATAATACCTTCAAATCATGTTGGAGGCGCCAACAAGCATATTGGATACCTAGAACTGAGAGCCCCATACGTGAGTAAACAAAGAGGTTACCTGGTCCAGTGATGTGTCCTCAGTAGGAAGACCCCAGAATCTTAAGTTGAGCTTTTTGTCATCTCGGCATTGTTGTACTGCCAAGACGCCTTGTACCGTGGTGTCTAAGGAGGGTGCTACAGAAGACGAAGAGGTGATAGATGATCTTAGGATATAAGCCCATGATTTGGTCTCTTCTTGCTCGAGAGTAGGTACCTTCTGTACATGTTCCACCATCTCATGAAGCCACTGTTCAAGAACGGGAATCCGGGCAGTGCACTCAACAGTGTCATGTATTTGGCGCTCAAGTAGGGGAAGCTTACTCCTGGATGCCTTAGTACCCTCAACAGCACAGGAGATATTAGTGATGATGTCCCTTTGCAAAGCACTAAGTGCAGCACGAAGAGAAGCAATTTCAGTCTGTTGAGCGTCAATCATGGCAGTCTTAGTAAGCAAATCCGCACGACGTTCATTGAGTTGTGAAAGAAAAGCAGCAAATTGCTTAGAAGTGTACTCATTCAACGAGAAGATGTTCTCAGGAGTGGTGTGATAGCACCGATGAAATCTTGAGAAACAAGCTTAGAGTAGCTAAAACTGATGCAAGAAAGTGTCATGCACATAAAAGGTAGATCTAGCCACATAGAAAGCTAGAAAGAAGTGAGAGTTGCATGGAGATGGAAGCAACGAGGAGATGAAGATGGCTGCGTGGAGATGGAGATGGAACCGTGGAGATCGAGATGGAACCGTGGAGAAAGAAAGAAAGAAAGTTAACATCTTGAGAAGAAAGAAGAAAGAAAGCTTTATTAATGTCTTTTCCATGCCAAAAGGCGTATAAGACGAAAAGGAGTGCAACAAAGTAAATGGAACTCGGACGGGACAATGCCGTCAACAGAAAACTAAACTAAAATGTAAATCACTCTGTAAAAAAAGCTCATCTCTCACGTAGGAGAGGAAGTAAATGACCGTAGCTCAAAGCCGGAAACCGTTGGCCTTAGCATCTGCGATAATTTTCTCTCTCAGTCCATTGAATGGGCGTCAAGACTTCATCCATAAAAATAGTAGACCCCTTCAGGCAACCTCTTTTACGTAGAACCTTTTGGCGAAGCAACGCATCCTTGAAACGCAGAAACATTGTGGTGGATTGGAGCTTACCCACCCAAGCAGCAGATATGACATCCTCTTTGAGACCAAAGGTGGAATGAATGAAAGCATTTGCCTCAGCCACGAGGTCCTTACCCGCAAAAGAATCTCCCCTAACCCTAACATTGAGGGCATTGAAATCTCTTTTTTGATGTTCTTGAATAGATTCAGAAATAACCTGCTTAGATCCCTTGAGCACGGCGGCCCAAGAACTCTTCGATTGCTGAAATTGCTGCTCCAGTGAGCGAACCCGCTCTTGAAGCTGCTTTGCCACATCTTATGAATCACATTGCCGCTTCCTTCTTCTTCCTCTTCATCTGATTCCAATTCATTCTTGAGGTAAGTAACATCAACCTCAAGAATGCCAACTTTGCCCCGGAGGACCAGAACCAAATGCTTCTATGAGGAAGTGCGATGCCTAAGAGAACCATGATAGCCAGTATCCCTAAGTCTGAAGGTGATGAGAGGACATAAGTGCAAGCTATGTATATCGCTGCTCTGTATCAGGAAGTGCCTGAACTCTCTAGATGTATGTGATAAGCTGGAAGGCTGCCTCAAGCTGAATAGGAGGGGTGGCAAACTCCGCAAGGATGATCTCATGTGGAACCGAGGGCTTCGCTCGGATCATGCAAGCTAACATGGTGGTCTGTAAGCGTGAAATGCTGGACCAGTGTGAAGATGATAGGCATGTACACCATATCTCTGTTGCATACAAGGCCAGAGGGGTGATGATGTGCCAAATAGTCTGCACTTACTCGGGGCATCCCGAATAGACTTACGGAAGCAGAGTCTCTCCAGCTGGACTAGGGAAGAGTGACCTTTCCCAAGTCTAGAAGTAGCTGCCTGTCTCATACTGAAGGTAGGACCAGAGAAGAGCACACCCAGGCAAGTGTAGGAAGAGACCATCTCCAAGGACTGTCCATCAAGGGTAAGCTCTTGGCGCTGCATGAAGGCCCGAGAAGTATTGAAGACCGTAACTTTGGTCTTTGAGAGGTTCACCCCTAAACCCCACTGGGTACAGAAGGTGTGTAAACAATCCAACTGTCTCTGTAATCCCTCTCTGGTACGGGATACTAATACCACATCATCCGCATAGAGAAGGATGGCAATCAGAATGTCCCCAAGCCGGCAACCATACCCATCACACTGAGAAATGACCTACTCTAGCTCGTCAATATATAATCCAAAGAGAACTGGTGAGAGAGAGCATCCCTGCTTAACCCCAATAGTACTCCAGATCTGCTAAGAGATGCCACTACCATGACGAAAGCACCCCAAGACCCTCTCATAGAGAGCCATGACGGCTAGAATAATATTTGTAGAGAACCCTAGGTCACGGAGTCTGTGGATAAGTAATGGGCGTGGAACAAAATCAAAGGCTTTCCTGAAGTCCACAAAACAACAATAAACCTTTTCTCTCCTATGTCTAGCTTCCTCAATAAGGGCTCGAAGTGTGAATATATGATTTGTAGTGGAATAATGAGCGCAGAACCCTGCTTGACCCAAAGCATGTAATCTCCTGAACTCTGCCTCTGAGTTAACTGCAGACTGGAGGATGGTGCCATATAACTTCGCGAGAACGTGCCCAATCATAATAAGGCGGTAATTACCAGGTACCATGGGGTCACCGTTTTGTGGATAGGATGTATGTTGGTGCACCAAGAGGATGGGAAGCCCTCAACAACAGCATGGTTAAGGAGAGTGGATAATGTAGGGGCAAGGGTATCGAGGGGGGGGGGGGGGGGGCGTGAATTAGTAGCTCAGATTCAAGGTCTTCAATGTCCCTGGTGCCGTGGGTTTTTAGCTTTTTGACTGCTGCCCGAACCAAGCCAGGGTGAAAAAGGTGAAGTCTGAAGGTCGAGGAGAGATGGAGATGGGCATATCAGTGGGTATAGTGTAAAGTTGGGTAGCATAGTCAGTCCAGATATGTAAGTCGTCCAGAAGAGGGGATGCGAGGGAAAAACCCACGCCAAAAGGCACCTGAGGAGGAACTGAGAAGGAGGTTCACAAGACAGTTTCCTTTAGAGTCATCATAGGGACATTTTTTGGGACGGAGTGTGCGGTTGTACATTTGCCGTGAAGAGCGGAGGAGATGGCGGGCGTGGAAACGAGCATGTGTGACAGAGTGGTGTAGGGATCGACACTCCGCATCATACCACAGTGGGTGGAAAGGTTGGGATGATCGTGGATGGACTAGTTTGTGCTTATGAGGTTTAGAAGGGATAGAGAGGGGGTGAAAGGTGTATTTGGGTGCACGGGGAAGTATGGATTGGTGTTGAGGCTGTGGTGGTGGAAGGTGGCCAATGGCGAAGGATAGGAACGAATGATCAAAAAGGGTGGTAGGGGAGATATGGAAGCTGTGAATAAGAGGAATGGATGACGGTGACCCCATGAGGTAATCAACCACACTGTGACTGCCACTGTGAGGGTGACAAGTATAGCTGCCAGAATTAGGCCAGTGAGGTAGGCCATTATAACTGGCTAACTCATGTGCCTCACCAAACTGTAACAGGTACTCGCCATATGATGTAATAGGTCCCGGTCCATCTGCAAAAATCTTGGTGATCCCCAAGCTATCACTATCAAAGGCATGGACTCGCATCTGATCTGTAGCATCATGGAACTCTATCTGTCGTGAGGCTGTCCGGGCATTAAAATCCCCCGTGAGGAAAATATGCCCCCGCTCTGCAAATCTGATGATATCCACTGAAAGATCCAAATAAGGTGAGCTAACTCCCTCAACAAAGGACGAGGACTCTGGAGGAAAATAGCAGGCAGCAACGAAGATGTCCATGTCCAAACAAATCACTCGTTCTGTGATATGGAGCCAAATATATCGTGTGTGCTCATCATGCCTGACGAACTCAAATATCTAATGAAGTTTGTAGAGACATCCGGAACCACGGCCACTGGCTGATCTAGTCTCAGATCTGTATACTAATTCCCATCTGTATCCCGAGAAGGTGGGTAAACCGCGCACCTGGCTCTCGCAAGTCTCCATGAAGAACAATAGGTCTCGTCCAGTGATAAAGTCAATCAGATCACCTGCTGTAGAGGATGAGTGGATGCCATCACAATTCCATACCCCAATCTGAAGACCCGGGGGCCCAGAATTCCTAGCTCTGGGAACTGCTAGGGGTGCCAGCACAAACCGTATCTGATCATTTCGATATATAACCCGTCTACCAGTCTCTCGAGCTACCTGGAGGGCTTTACGCCTCTCCTCAACCTGGATGTAGGTAAGATCGTCATCCATATATATGGTAGTACCACGTGATTGGGCAGCGTAAAGCCTCTCTGCGGCGTTCTAGGGATGTGAAGCGAATGATCAGTGTGGCTGCATCTCTGGTGGTCCTCCAAGCTGTATCCAGCCCATCTGTCACATGTCCTAGACTGGATTCGAGAAAACTCGTAGCTTCGGCAATGGCGTCTTGAGTGTCGGGTATCCCGCGAACCTTGATGTTGTGGGGTTTTTGCTGACCAAGGAAATGGGGGCACTAGGTTTGGAGCCTTCCTTCAAGACCGCTGCCCATGAATTTTTATGCTGCTCAATTCTACTCTCAAGTTCCCGTATCATGGTGGTGGTCAATTCCGAGGCTGCTGCTCCAATGAGGTGACTTTGGACTGCAACAAGTTCTTTTCTTTTACTAAGGAGACCACTACTTCTTTCAGCTGTGAGAGCTCTTGCTTCAAAAGCTGGAACTCTGTTCTCATTTGGTCGGCTTCCCAAGAGGAAAAGAGTTTCAACTGTTTTGGAGGGAGTGTAGGAAATGGGTACGGTAGATGGAGGAGCTGTGAGTTGGTGTAAAGACGATGCGGAAGGAGGGTGAAAGGGAGGGGAGAGCAGTAGTGAGAGAGGAAGAAGAAGAAGAAGTGAAAGAAGAGGGAGAAGAAGCAGAGAAGAGGGATGAGGTGGAGGGGGGTGCCATGTCAGCAGTAGCCATCTCGTTGGGCAGCAGATGTGAGGTGGCATTGAGGTCTGAGGTGGCAGCAACAGCGAGGGGAGAGGGTGAGGTGGCAACAGCAAAGCCTAAGGTGGCAGCAGGAGAGGGAGGGGACAAGGTAAAAGGATTTGGAGCCGTAGTACGGATGGCTGAGAAAACAAAAGAAGAAGGGGGAGGGGTTTTCTTTTTCCCCTTCCAATTCACTGATTGCCAATCAGCCATAATGATTAGGAAGGAAGGTACAATGATGGGCCAGAAGAGAGAGGGAGGGACAGTGATGGAGGGACAGGAGAGAGGGACAGCGATGGACAAGGGACCGGGGTGGTGGTCAGCCACGAGGGACAGGGACCGGATCAGTGAGGAAAAAGGGACAGGGGCAGGTGGTCAGCCAGGGCAGCAAGGAACAGGTAGCGAGGATCAGTGAGGAGGGACAAGCACGAGGGACAGGACCAGCGATGGAGGGACAGGGTCAGCGAGGGACAGGACAGGGAACGATGGTCAGGCAGCGAGGAGCGATGGTCAGCAGGCAGCGAGGAGCGATGGTCAGCAAGGGAGCAAGGGAGCAAGGGTCAGGCAATGAGGGAGCAATGGACAGGCAGCAGGGCGATGGTCAGAGACGGAGATGCAGCGAGGGATAGGAGGGCGCCACCATAGCTGCGATAGAGAGGGAGGGCACCCTCCATAGCAGGGAGAGAGAGAGACAGACAGACAGACAGTAATTATTTGTCCAGAATTCAATTGACAACATTGATAAATGTTTTCAAAGTATACCTCAACAGGAATTATGTCATATCCTCTTTTCCGCAATGCATTATGTATCAAAAAAAAGAGAACAATTTTTCTCCAAGTGTCTTCCCCATGAAGATAAGATTTCAAGCAAATGGGAAGTGAAACCAGCAACATTCATTTTGCGATATTTTTTCTGTAAATTGAGACAATTTTCTTTTGGAAGTTGAGATTCTTGAAACATACTACTTTCACAAGATTGCAACTATGTCATGTAGTCCTTGCAGAAAACACCAGGCTTCATTAATCTCCATAGTTGTTACTTGGACATTCAGCTAAATCTGCTACACCTATCTCCGCATGTATGTGTATAGTTGAAAGGAAAGAAACAACTTTTATTGATACAATACCATTCAAAAAAGCACACTCTTACCATCTTGTCGAAATATACTCGGTGTAAGGTTGTTTAGAGTATACACCTCGACAACTTCCAAAGTCTGCAAGCTGAAGTAAATGTTTTGTAAAAACAATCAGATTCTACATAGTTTACCATCGGAGCCAAGGACAGTTTACAATTTTATATTGTGCTATATGTGAAGCAATCACTTAAGTGACCAAGTTCAAAAACTTAGACAATGAATCCTGAAATCTTGTGTCCATACACAATTAAAGGTTTCACAGCATTATTATGAAGACATTTAATGCTTTGTGGTCCCCATGCAATACAGGTTTGAAACTTGAAATTTAATAATATGTCCTTAGTTGTAGATGTGTTGACTTCAAAGCTCCTCAATTCATCGTACTTGGAAAATCAGACTACCTTGAGGATTTCATCCCTGACAAGAATGTTCTCTGGCTTTATATCTCGATGAAAAATGCCATTTCGATGCATGTGATCCATCGCTGCATCAAGAAAGGTTGACTCTTTGAAACAAACTCACTTCAAAATACTGATTCAAATTCCTTCATGATGATTTTTCTACAAATTTCCTAAGTACCCTATAGTGCTGATGGCTGACCACAAAATTGAGACAGTCAAGTACAAAGAGGATCAATTTGATATATATAGGCATTTGCATGACAGCAGAAAGCAACTACTGTAAGTTATCCTGAAGTCATGGAATATTCTAACAGCTGTGAAGGCAAAATGCCTAGTTTTTATGGTATGCTAGTATGCTAGTTCAAAATAAATTAAGCATTGTCCTTCCTAGCATGGAAATTTGTTCGACGAACGTTAGAGAACTGTACAACCCATCTTATAGTCTAGACATCAGCACACTTGGCACACCTGGAATAAAAGTCCGATTACACTATGCAAAGTCTTATTAATAAAGGCTTTTCGTCTTAGTACTGATGAATAAGTGGAAAAATACAGCAGCCAATTGCACACCCTTCATTAGTTGATACATGTAATTTTTGATGCGCTCCTCCACAACATACGTTCTCCTCCCTCTGATAATCTCGTAAATGTTCATATCCATCAACTCGAAAACCAGGGCTAGCCTTCCTGTAGGCTGATCACTGGAAAAAGAGGTAAGCTAAGCATTTCCTTGCAATCAAGAACAAATGACTAAGTTAACATGTCTTAAGGAGTACATCAAATTCCTGTTTGCTTTGTATACAAACCATGTGCTTCAACCTACTTCTCAAATCATATTCATGCTTATGATTGTTGCCTTTGATGGCAGGACTATCTAATACATCCTTCTATAATCTAGTGTATGTCTTTATAAGCACTAGCCAATTCAGCACATGAAGCATTCCCTCATGAATCAAGACTTGGCCTTTTCGAAAAATTGTCAAATGGTTTTCCTAGTACCAGTGTTGCAAACACATTCATAGAACCAAATGCCTTCATCACAGAAGAACCAGACAAGGAGCCTTTTGCTAGAGGTCTTTCTAATCAAGTAAGAATGTGGAAAATAACACACGGCATTGAGGCAAGCAATCAATAATAGTCAAACACTGCAGAGCGCTACTAAAGCAGCTGCAATGGGTTCGGGCTATTTACAACAGTTCGAGTCATATATTCCTATATCAAAAAGTTCAGGATATTTATAGCAGATTTAGATCTAAAGAGGATACTTTTCAGTCAAGTGATGAAACGTATGTGTGCACTTTCCAAATGATCATCCTTCTTAACAATGTAGTTTTAAAAAACAATGCTGATATACAATGGCATTGATTCATGTTATGCAGATTATAACTTAATTTACAAGTCTAATTAAAGAATATAAGAGGGAAGTGTGCCCTTCTTCATACTTACTAAAGGACTTCCAGAAGTTTGATAACATGTGCATGAGGGGAAAGTCTCTGCAAAGCCTGAATTTCGCGCAAATTGGTCACCTGCATTCAGCAGCTGGTTGTCAGTACATGTCTTAAAGCTGTGAACTACATCAAGAGTCAATGACAATAGCACCCTTTTATTACTTTTAAAACCATTTTCTTTCAAAAGTGCTTACAGTTAACAATAACATGAATCAAACTAAAGAGATGAATCCCCCAGGTCTACTACGAACTAGGAATGAATTGGCGTGAAGATCCTGAGAGGTTTCCATTGATTGTGAACTTTTTCACCGAGCAGTAAATACTGTGACCAGTTGAAGCAATACACAAAAATCTTTGCAGCACTAGTACTCAATAACATTTCATACAAGTTAGTTTGCATATTTTCATTTGACATACCAATGTGCTTCAATTCTTTAACCACTCATATCTTTATGTGATTATAGTTCCAAAGTATCACAACTCATTCCTTTTTGACATGGATCAAGATTCTGTCGTATCAAATCTTCTAAATAATTTTGGCATTTTCCCCCTTCCTTTGACAATTGATTTCTTACAAAAAAATTCAAATCCTTATTAAGTAGCTCACTTCAAAACTTTCAAAAATTCAAGTTCAATCAAATTGCCTGACATTATGCACATGATTTCTCCACCCCCATGACATAGTGTTTGCATAGCCATAATGTGTGGTCTGGAAAGAGTACACAGTCGGCGATCACGGTGAACATCCCGAGATAGATATCTAACTCATCCTTTGACAAAATGTTGGCATCAATACCTGCTCTTGGGCACCTCCCAGAGAAAAGGAGGTAATCTAGGTCTGCTGGGAGTCATGGTATCCATCCTAATCTCTCTGACAATGATGCAAAAACACACGCGAATGAATCGCGAAAGCGAAAGTGAAACACGGTCGCGAAAGCAAAACAGTCGCAAATAGTTCAGATAGAGTTCAGATGCGATCGCTGGATACTGCCAGCTGAACCACTCCTACAGTCTTCCAGAATATAGTCAGGCACTGCTGATCTACATTTATAAATTAATGTAACATTCAACAAATTCAACCAATGTGCGGAATTAAATGAATGAGAGAATTAGACACACGAATAACAGCAGATATATTTGCATTCAAGATCATTCATCACAATGGCTACAAGATCATCTATTGATTTTCTCTTGATTCTTCAAGCACTGCATGCATATCCACACAGTGCGTTAGCGTGAGAGAAATACAGTTCTCTCACGAGTGGATGTCTCGCTTACTAGCGGACCTATAGATCCTGTGGATCCTGCTTATAGAACTCGTCTCGCTAACAGGCGGACTTGGTCTCTGTATTTTCGTCTTGATTGCTTACTAGCATCAGACTCCTTCATACATCTATCTGTATGTTCGTATATCTGGTATCAAGTATCATCCAGTAAGTATATAGTCGCTCTTTGTAACCTTTTAGATTAGAGTAATTAAATCTACAACTAATCAGAGAACTACAAGAGTGGCGGATTAGCCACGACCTAAAGTGTATCTGCTGACGTCATGCCATCAGATCAGACATCTGTACTTCTGGGTACTTGTATGATCTTTACTGGTACACTTTGGAGCGTGAGGGCAGAAAAGGTTTTGCGACCTTTTTCATGTCGCGTCGTTGGTTTCGTTTCCGTCGTCTGACTTTCTCGTGTTGGACCGCAAAAGTTTCTCGTTCGCGAATCTTTCATGTTCGTGTCTTCCCGTCAGGTGTTCGCGAAACTTTCGCGCTTCGTGTCTCTTGACTTTCATGTTCGCGAACATCTTCGTCAGGCAGAGGGCTGAAAGCTAGCAAAGCTTTGTAATTAGAAATGTTTTGTTTCTTCAGCTCCCTCTCAAAGCATGATAGCTTTACAATCCTGAGACTGCTCCTCTGTCTCTCAAAAAGTCCTTTGTCTAGGGCTTTGGTGAAGATGTCAGCAACCATGTCTTTCGTTCCGATAAAGGTGATCTGCAGCATCTTCTTTTCAATTAGATCCCTGATCAAGTGATACTTGATCACAATATGCTTCGTTCTCGAATGGAACACAGGATCTTTTGTTAGATGTATTGCAGAGGTGTTATCCATCTACAAAACCAGAGGCTCGTTCCTTGTTTCGCCCAATTCGTCCAGGAACTGCCTTAGCCATATTATCTCATTGGCCATCTTTGTTGCTGCAACGTACTCTGCTTCGCAGGATGACTGGGCTACAAGGGTCTGCTTCTTGCTGACCCAGAGAACTGCTGCTTCTGATGCGATGGTGCATCCTCCTGAGACACTTTTACAATCGTCCTTGAGAGATGCCCAGCTAGCATCACTGTAGGAAGCATGCTGAAACCTGCATCACGACAATAACACAAGCCATAATCCCTTGTTAATTGAAGATATTGCAAAATCCGTTTTGCAATCTTCCAATGTGTTGAGCCTGGATTCGTGCAGAATTGGCTCATCCTGAATACTGCATAAACAATATCAGGGCGTGTGTTGTCAGCAAGGTACATCAGTGATCCTATCAGCTCCCTGTAAGGTGTGAGCTGCATTTGTTCTCTCTCTTCCTCAGTCTTCGGACAATCATTGCTTGTCAGCACCGTCCCTGCGAGCATTGGAGTATTCGCTCCCTTGCAGTTCAGCATCCCAAAGTCCTCTAGGATCTTCTGGGTGTATCTGGACTGGTGAAGGTATAGCTTACCTCCCTCATAGTCCCTTTCAATTTGTAGCCTAGGTAACTCCTGGCTTCTCCCAGATCCACTATCTTGAAATGTTTCGAGATGTTTGTCTTCACTTCAGCAATCAGCTGCTCACTCTTGCAAAGTATCAGAGTTTCGTCCACGTACACAGCCACAATGATGATCTGCACATCTGTAACTCTGACATACACATTAGAATCAGCCAACAGAGGCTTGAATCCTAATGATTTTAGGGCTTGATCTTTCTTCTTGTACCATTGTCGGGCTGACTATTTCAGACCGTAGATACTTCTATGCATTCTGCATGCATAGTCAGCAAGTGAATTTGAGACATATCCGGGGGGTTGATCCATATAGAACTCTTCGTCTAGCTCGCCATGCAAGAAGGTTGTCTTCTCGTCCACAATGTGGATCCTGAGGTCGTAAGTTGCTGCATATGCAAATAACAGACGCAGGGACGAATGTTTAATGACAGGAGAGAAGGTTTCAGAGTAGTCAATACCATATCTCTGAGAGAAAACCTTCGCTACCAGTCTTGCCTTGTATTTCGTCAAATTCCCATCTGGTCCATATTTGAGCTTGAAAACCCATTTGCATTTGACAGTCTTGCGCTTATGTGGTAATGGTTGCAACGTTCATACATGATTCTTCCTCATGGACTCCATCTCTTCGTTCATGGCCTGGATCCATTTGTCCTTTTCTGGACATTCAATCGCTTCCTCGAAAGTCTGTGGTTCGCCACTGAATCCACAGAACCCTTCTGATGTAGACACTAACTCCAGAATCTTGGTCGTTTTGTAGGAGTCTTTGATGAATGGAGTGCGTGACATCTTGCCCTTCAAACATGCATCACAGGTGGTCGAACTGGTTGCATTTGAGATGCTGACCCCTGTTATCACTCCATGATGGCTTGCTTGGTAAAGTGCCATTGAGTTCATGTGGCATAGTCTTTTGTGCCACAGAGTGTCTGGCGATTCATTATGAGTCTGATGCACCTGATCTGCAGGTAGGCGTACCTTCAGATGATATAGATTACCTTTCCTTCTGCCTTGAGCGATCAGAGTACTGGTACTAGCGTCAACCACGTTGCATGCTTCGTCAGAAAACGTCACACGCATTCCTGCATCTGCTATTCTTGCTACAGAAGGCAAGTCTGGCTGTAGTGTAGGCACGAACAGAACGTCTTCGAGTTGTCTGTCTTTGCCATTGGTGTTGAGCCAAAGTGAACCAATACCGTTCACTTGATGCTTAGATCCATCTCCAAGAACTATGAATCTTGAAGGATCTGCACTTCTGAAATCAGACATGATTCGTCTTGATGTCACGAAGTGTGAGGTGGCTCCCGAATCTAGGATCACCTCATGTGTGTCAGAAGTCGACGCTGCACACACGTCTTCACAGATATAGGCGGTCGAACTGTTGTTGTTCTCCTGTCTGTTCTGTGCTGATTTGTTTCTTGGGTTCTGGCGGCAATCCATGGTTGCATGACCCTTCTTGTGGCAGTGGATACAGTCAATCTTGGGATTGAGCCAGTATGTATCAACCGTATGCCTGTCTTTTCTGCATCTCACGCAAGTCTTCTTGTCTGCACCTTGCTGCTTCGACCTCCCTTTGCTCTTCCAGTTGCCTTTGCTGGTCCCTTCTGCTTGTTGATCATGATCCTACCTCTGATTCGACTCCCTCTTAGGCTTAAATTGTTTCTTGGATTTTTCTTTATTGCCGTAGAGGGCCTGGTCAGAACCATCCTTGTGATCAAGGTGTTCTCTGGCCTCGACTTCCTCTCCAATCTCGACAATCGCCTTTTCGAGGTTCATGGTAGGATCTTTCGCGAGCAGGGTCCTCGTTGTCTGGAACGATCTGGGTAAGGCTCTCAACAGGTAGGTGAGCTGCTTCTCAACTCACACTGCGTTCTCTGCTCCAGAGTTATGTAGTGATAGGAATAGATCCTTCATCTTCCTTACGAAAGAAGTGAGGTCTTTCCCATCCCACTGTAGATTCGTCAGCTAATCTTCCAGCATCATGATTTGACTTCTTGATTTTGTTTGAAATCTTGTGAGCAATGCATCCCACATCTCCTTAGCTTTGGAGAGTGTTGCCAGGTCAAGTGTGAGACTATCTTCGATGGAAGATGATAGCAAGGCTACTGCCTTGTCGTTTTTCTCCCTCCACTCGCGTAGCTCCTTGCCTGATGTCGTAGGCATCTCCTCTGTG
Organism: Diphasiastrum complanatum; assembly: GCA_029204225.1. Lineage (NCBI taxonomy): Eukaryota > Viridiplantae > Streptophyta > Lycopodiopsida > Lycopodiales > Lycopodiaceae > Diphasiastrum > Diphasiastrum complanatum. The sequence continues at coordinate 50,943 of MU832143.1, read as the reverse complement.
CCATCCACCCAGGGGAATAAACCTTCGCCCTTGAGTATCAACGATGTCTTAACTTTCCAGGCTAGAAAGTTAGATCTTGAGGAATCAATAATTGTGCAGATCTTGCTCTACATACTGTTGATTGAAGCCATTGCTTCTGAAGTCTGTTCTCTTGTTGATGGTTGTTTGTCTGAATGCTTGGCCTCCTGGATCTGATAGCTTCTTGGCTACGTCAGATTATGACAAGAAAGGTAGGATCTGATACCACTAATGCAAAAACACACGCGAATGAATCGCGAAAGCGAAAGCGAAACACAGTCGTGAAAGCGAAACAGTCGCAAATAGTTCGAATAGAGTTCAGATGCGATCGCTGGATACTGCCAGCTGAACCACTCCTACAGTCTTCCAGAATATAGTCACGCACTGCTGATCTACGTTTATAAATTAATGTAGCATTCAACAAATTCAACCAATGTGCGGATTTAAATGAATGAGAGAATCAGACACACGAATAACAGTAGATAAATTTGCATTCAAGATCATTCATCATAAAGGAAGACATGTGCATAATGGCTACAAGATCATCTATTTATTTTCTCTTGATTCTTTAAGCACTGCATGCATATCCACGCAATGCGTTGGCGTGAGAGAAATACAATTCTCTCACGAGTGGATGTCTCGCTTACTAGCGGACCTATAGATCCTGTGGATCCTGCTTACAGAACTCGCCTCACTCGCAGGCGGACTTGGTCTCTATATTTTCGTCTTGATTGCTTACTAGCATCAGACTCCTTCATACATCGATCTGTATGTTCGTATATCTGGTATCAAGTATCATCCAGTAAGTATATAGTCGCTCTTTGTAACCTTTTAGATTAGAGTAACTAAATCTACAACTAATCAGAGGACTACAAGAGTGGCAGATTAGCCACGACCTAGAGTGTACTTGCTGATGTCATGCCATCAGATCAGACATTTGTAGTTCTAGGTACTTGTATGATCTTTGCTGGTACTCTTTGGAGCGTGAGGGCAGAAAAGGTTTCGCGACGTTTTTCATGTCGCGTCGTTGGTTTCGTTTCCGTCGTCTGACTTTCTCGTGTTGGACCGCAAAAGATACTTGTTCGTGAATCTTTCGCGTTCGTGTCTTCCCATCAGGTGTTCGCGAAACTTTCGTGCTTCGTGTCTCTTGACTTTCGTGTTCGCGAAAATCTTCGTCAGGCAAAGGGCTGAAAGCTAGCAAAGCTTTGTAATTAGAAACGTTTTGTTTCTTCAGCAAATATCCCTACGAAGCAGAAACATCTCATGCAGCAACATCAATACCACACATTGAGGATCAACATATGAAATGAGTGAGTGCAGTGTGACTGGTGAATTTTGGTGAAGACAATGATAATGTCCACGGATCTCGTAATAGATAGGGCATTTGAATAGAAAATGCTCCTCCGACTCCATCTCCCCCTGGACATCAGACAAAGTCTGCTCATATGAGGGATGCCCTGGAATCACCCTGTCTCCACATATAGCTGGTGTGAGGAAACTCCAATGCAAATCGAAGGCAATGTGAAAGTCCACTATCCAAGTAATGAGGCAAAACTGGGACCCCATCATTGTCTAGCTCTAGGAAACTGAAGCGATAGAAGTCCAATTTGACCTTCAAGGGCCCCTGCCATGTCACTCGAGAATATGCACAATAAATAACCCTCCTGATATACTGATGGGATCCCTATGGTAGATCAAAGATATCAATGTCGTATATACATAAGAAACGAGAAGCTTGGGACTACCAGTGGACTATCATAAGGAGAATTTCGGAGTAGAAAGGAGAGAGCATCTTGGTAAAGGTGTGTGTATGTAATATGACATGGCATAACCAATAATCTCGAGCACTGGAGTATCGTGTATCCATGTCAAACTCCCTCTCTGATCTTCTCTTCAAACCTTGCTAATTTCCTACACATACAAGCATCAAGTTACTTCTAACACAAGATGGAGCTGGCTGCCTTGTCTCCTCCCAACCTTTGCTGCATAGATTATGATGAGGAATGCCTCTCTCTAGGCTCACTTATCCAAAATCCTCAAGCACCCCTTAACCCTGACCCTTCCTAAATCTCGACACATGGCCAACTGCATGCACTGTCGACACTTGCCACTCGGCAGTACCCTGACACATAGGCAAGTGAGTAGGCTGACATGTGTCACTCATCCATTGGACCAAGTGTCCCAGTGAGCATGTGACATGTGTCATGTTTGACCGGTCAACCCTAACATGTGTCACTCATTCACTGGACCAAGTGTCCCAATGAGCATATGACATGTGTCTCATTGACTAGTCAACTCTCCTACTTTTTAGGAGGTCAGTTCAGCCACTCCGAATTAATGACCCAATACCCTATACCCAAGCAACATGTGACTCTGAGGCTCAAAAACATCACTAACAGCTGTATTTACTTTTTTGTTATAAAGGTCACCACAGGCCGGTGACTTAGCCATTTCTGTATTTACAGGAAGTACATCTATAAGTAAAAACAGTAAACAACCGGGACAGGGAGTAAAAGCTGTAACATCCCTTCCCCCCTCAGGTAACATCGTCCGCGATGGCAAATCTAGGGTACTCTCCACGAAGACTGTGGCGGTCTCCCAGGTAGCATCAGAAAGAGGCCTGCCATGCCAAGCGACCAAGTACTCACGGATCAGACGGTTGCGTAAATTTCTTTCCCGCCTATCCAATACCCTCGCTGGCCCATGGGTTACTTCTCCCTGCTCCTGGAATGCAAACAAACCATCAGACAACAAGTTATCACCGTTATGTAAAACCCGTTTCAATCTAGAAACATCAAATACATGATGCACTTTACAAGTTTTAGGAAAATATAACTTATAAGAAACATCACTGATTCTTTTAACAATTTTCCAGGATCCACAATAACGCGGGGACAACTTGTAACATTTGCCCGTCTTAAGGGTTTTAGAGTCCTTGGGTACTTAGAGAAACACCATGTCTCCTACCACAAACTCTCTAGACGTGCGATTCTGATCAGCATATGACTTTGCTCGATCCATCGCTTGCCTAATATTAACCTTCGCTAACTCAAGCATTTCAGTCGTTGGAGTTAGAAAATTAGCCACACTAGGCACTCTCTGAGGAAGCTCGAAAGGACTCATCTTAGTACTCACATTTTTGTTGTCATTGTAAGCAAACTCCAACAGTGGCAAGTACTTCTCCCACGGAGTTTGCTTATCACCAGCAAATGCTCTAAGCATATCCTCTAAGGTCTGGTTGACTCTCTCAGTTTGACCATCTGTTTCAGGATGCTCTGTACTACTCATTCTTAATTGGACTTCTAGTTTGGCCATAACTGCAGTCCAAAAGTTTCCAGTGAATCGAGTATCCCTGTCAGACACTATGGATGACGGTAATCCATGAAGTCTGAACACATGCTCGATAAACAAATTAGCTACTCCAGCCGCATCAATCTTTTTACGAGTTGGAATAAAATGAGCCATCTTCGTGAGTCTGTCAACTACTACAAAGATAGAATCATGTTGTGACTGTGTACAAGGTAAGTTAGTGATAAAATCCATGGAGATACTCTCCCATCTTCCACTGGTATAGGTAGAGGGTGTAAAACTCCAGGAGTTTTAATCCTTTCAGCTTTATTGACCTGGCACTTCAAACAGTGTGTCGCATAATGGTAAACATCTTTTTTCAATTTAGGCCACCAAAAGTTACGTAAGATCAACTCATAGGTTGATCTTACGTAAATAGACAATCTTCCTACACAGCTCCTCACAAGCTGGAACGAGAAGCTTGCCATTTCTCTTAATCATACCATCTTCTATGGTATATTTAAGGTAAGTGTGAGCAAAGAGACTAGAACTCTCATCTTGAGACTCTACTTGCGCAAGATTTGCCTCTCTCACAATTCCTTGACAATGAAGATCCTCTTGCTGAGCCTATCTAATCTCAGCAATCAGGTCATTTTCTATGACCACAAAAGACATCTGATACAATATCCGAGATAATGCATCAGCCACATAATTTTTGGCACCTTTCTTGTACCGAATTTCCATGTGAAATTCCTGCATCAACTCAGCCCACCTGGCTTGCCACCCTCTTAGGTCTGGCTGGTTGCAGAAATATCTCAAAGTATTATGGTCAGTGTACACATAGAATTCCGCACCATACAAATAATGCCTCCATGTCGTCAAAGCATGGATAATGGCATACAACTCTTTCTCATGAGTTGGATAGTTCTTCTGCGTAGTGTTGAGCTTCTTGCTCTCAAAGACCTCAGGCCTACCCTCTTGCATCAGAACTGCCCCAACGGCAATGTCACTTGCATCCGTCTCTACGACAAATGGTTTTTGAGGGTCAACAATTTTTAAAGTGACGAAGTCAGCCACAGCTTGTTTCAAAACATCAAAACTTCGCTGCTGAACTTCCATCCACTCTTTCCATTTATTTTTCTGTAACATATCGGTCAACGGTGCAGCTTCGTGTGAACATTTCTTCACACCTTTACGATAAAACACAGCCAACCCTAGAAAGCTTCTTAGTGCCGTCAAGTCTGTAGGAACAGGCCAAGCAAGAAGAACATCAACTTTCTGCGGATCCGGTTTTATTCCATATGCTGACACTATAAAACCCAAATATGTTATTTCTTTTTTACATAATTCACTTTTTTTTTCATTAGCAAACAATGTGCTTTCCCTCAAAGTTGATAACACAATTCTTAGGTGATTAACATGCATAGCATCATCACAACTGTAAACAAGTATGTCATCAACAAAATTAACCACAAACTTGCCCATAAACGGTCTAAGCACATCGTTCATTAACATCATAAATGTTGCAGGGGCGTTAGTCAATCCAAAGGGCATAACTAAAAATTCATAGTGTCCAAAACGAGTCCGAAAGGCAATTTTGTGCACATCCTCTTCTCGAACTCTCACCTGGTGACATATGACTCGACGTATGGTTTGAGTTTTGGCCAATAAAACTCTCTTCTGACCAAGTCAAGAGTCCTGTGTTACTGGGATGTCCTGCACAGGGGGTATGTCATGACACTCAAACAAAATCTTGCGTTTGAGCTCATCATCACCAGGTACACAAACCTTTCCATATTCCAAAATAACAATCCATCTCAAATGGTATATTGTTCCACAATCTTCTTATTTTTCTTTGTTAGTTGAGACCCCTGTGAACTTGATTCACTAGAGTCCTCATTTCTTTCGGTCCAAACAATGTTCCAAATATGACCAAAATGGGAATCATTTTCATATTATATTAGCACGACACTTTCAATCTTCTTCTCATCAGGAAGTCCATGCACACTGAAATAACTGCTCCACTTAACAAGCCAGTCCTCCGCAACTTCCGGTTTCTTCTCCTTCTCCCCTGAATAGATTTCAGGCTGAAACCCGAGATTCAAAGATGACAGTAATTTAATCTGGTTCAAATGAACTTCCATCTATTTGTCTCTCATATTATTCTGATGGTTCATGTCATTGAGTGCCATACTCAACTGATGGCAATGATAGTGCAGCCGGATTTGGCACAACCTAATTTGCAACTTCTTCTGCCATCTTCAATTATCTATCTAATAACTAACTTTAGTTAATGAATACGTCTATTCTTAACTATAAGTAAAGTACAGTTAACCAATTCTGACTCAAATTGACTCCAATATGGTCAATTCACTAACTTTAGTTCATTTTATAGACAATTCAAAAAATTGGAAATTTTGAATTTTTGAAATTTAATTTTTTTTTTGAATTTTACGTAATTTGAAATTCATCAAAAACACTTTCAGTATATAGGCATTTGAAATCGGAAAAATCAACATATTGTTCGATTCCTAATCTTACCAACATAATGTCAGTCCGGCATAAAAAGCATGTGACATCAACTGCTTTTTTGACATTACGGAATTTTTATGTAAATTTCAGTTGTACGGACATTGTCAGCCAGAATCATTAATTTGTGACCCAACCATCATAGCACATGCGTATGACCACTCAAAACGACTGTAAATCCCTCATGCATGTCAAAAACACTCTCAAAATCAACATGCAACCAATCCATACAAGTACAATACCACAATTTAGGGAAAAAGCAAGCATGCAATCAAAACCTTTACGGATTTTGACAATTTTGCTCACAAAATTGCCAAAACTTCAAATGGCCATAACTTGAGCTACAGTGCACCAAATTAGGCGCTGTAAAGCACAGTACGGAGGAAGACCAAGTGACCGAGATGGTTGACACATCAGCCTGCCAACTCAGCTTCACACATGCGAAAACAGAGCGTCTGAATTCTGTATTAGGGCCCACTTTTTCTAGGCCATACTGTCTAAAAACATGCAAACACCTCCCCAAGCCCAAAAATGATGTTACCAACAATCTTAAATGGTCTATTAGACTTCCGTGAAGCATTCACACAGGTCCTAAGAAGAAGTATGGGCTAAGAACAAAGATTTCATGATTTGTAGAAGAGCTTTTTGCTTCAAAGTTGATGGAGACGGAGCATAAGCCCCCGGCCATCAATTTATAAGTCTGATAGCTTGTTGGATAGGTCAAGATGAGTACTAAACAGGCTGTGAAAAACTTCAGCATGATCCCCTTGTGGATTGAGAGCAATCCATCCCCCAAAAATCACCAAAAAAAGGCTATTTTTCAGCTTTTTTCGGCCTTCTACAAAAACAATTCACCGAATTCTTGGCTCTAACTTCAAGGAAAGCTTCATAAAACTTTGATTCAACTTTTGGCAAGCTCTACAAGGCGTTTTACAACATCCTACTAGTTACGAATGCAATCACAACTGATCTAGAGTTAAGCTATGAAACCATCACATAAGCAAGACTTAACCCTAGAAAGCAGGAAAAAGAAATTAAGGAGACTAAAGAGAGAGATCAATATCATCAGCTGAGTAACAAATGACACAGATTCCCTACTTATAGCCTAGAGGAAGCCCTAAAAGGAAGCTTCCAGTGGTTAGGGCCCAACTGGGAGGGATAATAGTGCGCCCTTCAAAAAGGCCCCCACTCTCCAGGAATATGTCCAAATGTCCAAATAATGAATAATAAGGCCCAAGGCCAACCATATAGTCTAAGTGTCAATAATGAATAAAAAAGGGCCCAAGGCCTGCTTATGCATAAAGTGAAGTAAATGTAAATGGACGTGGCGAATGTAATGAGCCAAGTCCATAACTCTCCCCGACACAAAAAAAGACCCAACTGTCGAAAAGAAACTGGATCAAACAGCAGCAAGCCCTGGTGCATCAACAACTAGAGCAGCATCTGATGTAGAGGAATCAACAAGTGCAGCAAGAGCACGATCCTGATCCGCAAGTGATGGTGTATGATAAAAGACATCAATAGGCTCCCATGTGGTCTCCTCAACAGGATGACCATCTCACTGGACCAAAAACTAAATCTATCGACAACGTCGACTATGGTGAAGGCGAACCTGGTGAATTAACCTGGTGAATGGCAGCTGGTAAGAATGGGAACAGCTCAGGATCAACATCGCGACGACGAAGGGAACATTTCGGCTACATCATCTGAAACCAAGCAATATGGAACAACCAGGAATGCCAAGGAACCAAAACCAAGACCACCCTGTGCATGCAGTCATGCAAGGCCTAAACTCCCCAATTAAGAAATTCCATTGCTATTGATACTCTACACATGCATTGACTGTCCTAAACCATGTATTAACTCCAAATAGTGTGTCTGGGCCTCACAAGGTTATTAATTACTTTACAGGTCTCGTCCAGTATGATGTGGCGTAAGCAATAATCTCGAGCACTGGAGTACCGTCGTGTATCCAAGTCTAGGATCATACTGAATCCTATATTCAGGACGTGGACGTAATAAAGGGTATAAGAGATGGTGACCTCATGAAATAATCCACAACACTATGCCCACCACCATGAGGGTGGCAAGTATAGTCACCAGATCTTGGCCAACAGGATAAGCCATAAAAAATGGAAAGCTCATGGGCCTCACCCAGCAAAAGAAAGTGCTCACCATATGTAGAGGCTGGGCCACAATCATCAGCAGATATCCTGTCAATCCCCATATCCGTACTATCCATGGCATGTATCCTTAAAGGGTCATCAGTGATCATATGAAACTCTATCTGTCTAGAGGAGGTCCTGGCGTTGAAGTCACCGGCTAGAAGTATATAACCACGCTCCACGTAAAGAAGAAATTTGATGAGAGATCAGCATATGGGGGGGCCCATACTATCAGCGAAAGTCGAAGACTCTACTGGAAAATAGCAAACTGCCAGATACAAATCCCTATCAAGCCCAATACTCCAGCCAAGAAATCGAAGCCACAAATAGCACGCATGCTCATCCTGTCGAACCAGATCAATGATAGGCTATAATGAGTCCCTGTATAAGCATGCAACTCCACCAAAACCTCCGCCCCCTACAGATCTAGTCTCTAATCCAAAAACCAAAAACCATCTGAATCCATGAAACTCCGGTAGTCCTCGAAATTGACTCTCATGAGTCTCAGTGAAAAGAAGGATGTGCCCCTTTGCTATGAAGTTTGCTAAATCTCTTGCAGCTGCTGAAGAATGGATGTCGTTACAGTTCCAAAGACCAATACGAGATGATGTGGATGGGGCCTCAGGCTGCTCCTACGCCCGAGAGCCCCAACTTCCTAGGCACTAGAGGTAGATGGACCACGATCCAAATATCAATGACCATCCCGATAAATAGCAAAACGTCCCGATGCTTTAGCCTCCTAATAGATTTTCTTGCATTCTTGAACGAGCAATATTGCAAATCACAATATTCATGCATTCAACCATTTCTAAAGCATAATGCACATAAGGAGAAGAAATATTGACATTTCCATTCGATTCAATGAGTGAGCCGTTATGCAAGAACGACAAACTGTTGGGTTTGTGAAATAAAGAAGCGCAAGTTTTTGTAGTCTCCTTGTGTTCACTCAGGTGACGTTCTAGCTCATCGATTTTGCTTGTCATTGGGGATGGCGTTCCTTCCAATGTCTGGATTTTCTGTTTGAGAGCCATGTTGTCTTGGAGCAGCGTCGACATTGTCAGCTTAAGCTGCTATACTTCGAATTTTAAGGCATCTACCTCTGCTTTTAGATAGCCCTCAAATGCTTTCCTAGGCATGTAGATGTCGAGCATTTTTGGTAAAACCTGATAGGTAGGCAGCATACGATGAAGAAATGTCAGATGAGGAAGGGACAGCACTGACTGTCCCCCCAGCGATGGAGTCAGTGGCAATAATATTGGGGGCACTGCTGGAGGTGTCCCCAGCAGCACTAGAGATGTTCCCAACATCGTTGTAGATATTCTCAGCAGTGGAGGCATCGTTGGAGCCAGAGGCAGCGCTGGAGGCAGAGGCAGAGGCAGAGGCAGCATTGGAAGCAGCAATGGGCAGCACTGCAGGTGATGCCAGCGCTGGAGCGCTGGAGGACAGTGATGGCAGCTCTGGAGCTGGAGGTCTGTCGGCGATGAAATCAGTAGCAATAAAGGTGTTGGAATCCGCATTGGAGCTACTTCCGAGATGAGGTGGAGAGCGGGGGAGTTACTTCCCCCACGCTTACGTGGAGCCATGAAATCAATGAGGATGGAGCTAGAGCGCTAAGAGAGAGAATAAAGAAAAAAAGCAAGTTTTATTAATGTATTTTTCATGCTAAAAGGCATATAAGACTAATGAAATGCATGGCAAGTATGTAGTAACAATGGGAGCGTATAAAATGTCTCCGAAGCTGTAATAAAGAAACATCTAGTACAAACTAAGGTAAGTGCGGAAATGAGAGAGTATGTGCATAATAATAAATGCATCTATGTCATGATGTAAAGTTCATGCTGATGCTATAGAAAGATGTAATGCGAGCTGCAGGCGCTGGAGCCCTCTGACGTCGTCTATATGAAGTGTCTCTGCATAGGAGGTCTCGTGATCCTGGCAATAGAGTGGCAATAGAGTGATGGTGAGAAGTACACTCAGCCTCATCATCGTCATAACCATCATCATCATCATGCACTGTATCTCGCAATCTCCGCCTGATAAAGAAAGAAGAATTCAAGGGCTGAGTGGTAAGATGCGGAGCTGTGCCACATAGATCTCGCCTCGCTACGAGAGAGCGTAGAGTGGTAGGCATGTCTCGAAACAGGCAGTGATATCTCCCTCTGATCTCATAGTATATAGGACAACTAAAGATAAATGCTCCTCAAACTCCACTTCATCTAGAGAGCATAATTGGCAAATTCGCTCCTCTCTGAGAATTCTGTGGAACCTCCCATTCTTGATAGCTAGCTGGTGAGAAGACACCCTGAGCTATCCCAATGTGAATCTGAGGCAGTGTGAGAGTCCCGAGTCCAAGTAGTGTGGCATGATTGGAAGCCAATAAACGTAAATTAAATTCTACATAGGGAAGAAGATGGCATCAAGTACCAAAAGGTTCAATCAAAACAAAACAATGTAGATTGACATATATTTGGCTTTTGGGAGCATATTATAATGGCTTGCGACCATAAGTTTGATTTATCTAGAGAGAGAAGTAAAATGTAACAAAAATTGCAACAAGATGAAACAATGTACATCTACATGCATCTTACATTTTGTGGGAGAGTGCTGTATTTATTGAACATAAAATAGAGAACTTGTTTAGCTCACTCCACAAAGAGAGAATGTGAGATTGAGAGAGACCTGATCCAAACTTCCAAAAGTGTTTTTCATACACTTGATGGCAACATATTTGTTTGTTTTGAGGCACTGCGCTTTTAATACTTCTGAGAATGTGCCTTCTCCTTTCTTGGCTATCATGCGATATTCTATCAACGAGGACAAGCATATCTTGGTTAGTAGGCCATAGAAAATGCTTGGAGATTATTGTGCAATAGTCTAGTGATCTCACTATCTCACAATGTTTTCAAGATTTGGTTCCACTATGTTTTCTTGCAAAAAAACCTCCAAGGGTACAAAGAGATATCAGACTTGTTGATACACAAGTCATATTGCATCCATTTCAATGCTTTGTATGTTTACATTCACTTTTACATACAAGCATACATCATAATCCTCCTTTATCCCTTTTTCACGAGATACTTTGAGATGTGAAAATGAGAAACCAGCTTAAAGAAACTTCTCAAAGTATATCAAAAGAAAAGTGACTTGTATCATAAAATTTCATTGGTCAATTTTGGAAAGTACTTGATTCATTTGAGTTCTTACCTTTTTATCAAGGCATAGCAAGAGCGATATAAAGTACAATAAGAAGCAAAAGACGAATTGTGACCTTTAAACTTGTCCAGTTTGTTTCAAATAAGATAAAGATTATGATCATTGTCTACATCCTCATATTCCACACATATCGTAGAAAATTGAGAATCAAACTAGATTATATATATCCATTTTGTAGAGTGAGATGGGAAGCTTAACATAATTTCCATAGAATTTTCACCAACAAAGCATTTTCAAGTTAGAGATGTTCCAAAAAGTGCAGTGTTTCAAGGAAGTTATATACAATGGGCAGAGAGAGAGAGAGAGAGAGAGAGAGAGAGAGAGAGAGAGAGAGAGAGAGAGAGAGAGAGAGAGAGAGAGAGAGAGAGAGAGAGAGAGAGAGAGAGAGAGAGAGAGAGAGAGACGAACTGTGCATCACGAGGTAAGACTTTGGGGAGAGATGAGCACGCTGCAGTAGACACTTGAAGCACTAGAATAGTCATGGGCATCTTCATTCATTTCGTACACCTCAAAGATTTAACATCACTAGTTGTTGTTGCAGTTTACGCACACTTATTAGCTTTGGCTTTGTTAGCACACGGTGCTTTGACTGTATCTGATACATTTTGATATCTTATTAGATTCTCTCTCTCTCTCTCTCTCTCTCTCTCTCTCTCTCTCTCTCTCTCTCTCTCTCTCTCTCTCTCTCTCTCTCACACACACACACACACACACACACACACACACACAACAAAATTCAAAAATAAAAGTCAAATGGGTTACAATCATTATAGGAGTGAGTTAGATAAGCATACACATAAGGAATAAGAAAGAACATATGGGAAGAAGAATTCCACTTGACGATTGATTTTTTCATTGCACTAGAAACATGGAAAAAGGAAGAATAAAAATTCTTGACATAAATGTCTTAGACAATTATTCCATTACACTAGAAACATGGAAAAAGGAAGGATGACAATTCCTGAGATCAATGTCTTAGACAAAATATATTATGGAAAGAGTTTGACATCATAGTCACTCAAGTAAAAGTCGATACAAACAACTAATGAAGATGATTGTAGCTCAACTGGAGTTGTATGTCATTCTTCATGTATTAAAGGCATGGGAGGCATTATCTGCATGGATCAAAATTTGAGGTATCTACTAATCATGATACCTATAGATCCTTTTGTAAGCAACTAGACCTTAAAGGCCAGCAATCCAAATGGTCTGAGCTTATGAAAAAATTCCTAATGGAGATTCGGTAAAAGAAGGAGCTGAGAATCATATGGCAGATGCACTATCTCGTATAGTGTATTAGACGTCATTTGTAGTTATCAAAAATGACTTATTGTCTAAGATAAGGAAGGCTCAGCAGGAAGATCCTCATTGTAAGAAAGTGGAATAGGAGGTTAGTCATGGACAAGCAAAAGGAGAGCATCATACGTATCTTAAGTATTCCATAGAAGATGGAATAGTGATGAGAAATGGTAAGGTTCTTAACGGTGATAAATTTTGGGCAAATGCCGATTTGGATTGTAGGCCAATTAGATTTACAAGCTAAAAAATGCATTGCAAGCACCTTATTGTAGGACGAAAAATTATGTAAACATCTACAAAGAAGGAAACAAAAAAGCACAAAAGGATAGTCTTGAAAACTAATGAAAATTGGAAAATCATAAAGTGAACATCAATACATCCAATTGAGGAGCTATAAAGTGCAGCGGAGCACCCTACTTAAGGAAGAACGATCATCCAAATAGAAAATATGCAAATGTAGAAAAAGATTAAGTGGCACAAACTTGGCAAACTGTAAGTATCTCAAATACTAATAATCAAAATAAAGAACCATAAACTACTAGTGAAGCAGTAAATTGTAGAAAATACGATAACAAAGATCTCCAAGAAAAAGGATGGATATACTGAAGTGCAAGAAAATCAAAAAATCTAAAGTTTGTAGTATCCTACTTTTTGTAATAGAATTTGAACAGATCTTGCAATCAACTTTGACTATTTGATGAGAGGGATCCAATAATAACTTGACCATTGTAGAAAAGACTGACACCCAAAACAAGAAATTAAGTTTTTTTTAATTACGACAAAAAATTCAAACACCACTATCAAGGGAAAAATCTCTCACTACATTATTTGCTTCTACTAACCAGTCTCTGACTTGCTTTTCATTTGAGCCAACACTAAGGAAATGGGCCCTCTTTGATCTAGATACTATTTAAGTTGGCATAAAATTTTTGTACCATAAAGAACCTTGATACCAAGTTACAAGCATAATAATATGTTCACGCTCTCACTTAAGGTGTGGAGGGATGAAAAATTAGGCCTACAGCTAGTCCATAACAAACAGCTCAGGCTGGCATTTAGGCTCAAGCAGGCACACCATCTCTCAAGACCTCCACGACCTTTGTGGATGAGACCAGGCACCATATTGCCTTGTCAGGCACAGTTGGGAATGCACTAATCTGTGAAAGCGGCGACTATGATACCATATTATCCTCTAGACTGGACATGGATGTAACACTTTGTAGAATCATATCAACTAGTTCAAGACCCTCCTTGAGCAAATGGCGGCTATCAGATCAGTCATCAACGATTTAGACGCAATTATGACATTGTTTTTAAGCTTGCCACTTGCATACGAAAACTAGGTGATGATCATATTGACACACTAAGATGTGAAAAATTGCCTACATTGGCAAATCTAGCCATGTAGAATATTGTACATTTTGTCAATATTGTTTGTTGGTTACTTGAATGGCCAAAGTGCCACTTGTACATACACACCTAAAGTAGGTTACCACGAGTCAAGAGGAGTGGTTGTGTCCATTTGGTAGTGATTCCTACTTTGTAGGATCTAGACCATGATTTATAATGAGATTTGTACCTACCATGCACCTACCAAGCATGACTCTTGGATCCTAAGCTAGGGTTTTCACATTAGGGCAAGAAAGTGGAGTCTACTTCCTTATTACATGTTGGATTTTCACCTAACTTTGCAAAGGAAGTGTGTTTTACTATGTATTCCCATTCTCCATAGTGTGAAGATAGAAACTTTTTGGAGCCTCAAGGAGAAACTCGAGTTTCCTCTCATTGTATGGTGATTACTCTTGATTTCCAATGAAACCCAGCTTTGGCACTTTGTAAACATTGTCTACAGGCCGTACTACAGCCTTATTTCCACACGTGTGGAGTTGGATTATACTAATTGACCAATGCTTTGATTGTCTCTACTTGTTTCCTATCAAGCTGCTAAACTAGATCTTGTTTTCTGATGACTAGTTTCTGGTAGATTGTTTAACAAGCATACAATCACCTTGTGGATCATTCAAAGATCCATTTTTGGTCCTTAGTACTGTACTTTTCACATGGTATCAGAGCCAAGTACAAGGCCATTGATCTGTGTTTGAATCTAATCCAGTTTTAGCAAGTTTTGGTGCAAAAAGCTAGTATTGGAAGGGCGAGCTGGTATCCAGGTTTTGGTGAGGGGATTTGATCCCAAACTTTTTCAGGATCAAAATCTGTATTGTTCACACGTGTGGGCATCTCTGAACCAGCATTTAATAACCCATATTCATTGGATCATAGAAAATTCATCTGGTGTCAGTTTGATGTAATTTTTCATGCAAATCCTAGGATAAGCTACCAAGATCATTGCCATTGATTAGTTTTGAATTTGTTTCATAAAAACTAATTAATCTAGGCTGATTTCAGACCTTCTTAAAGTGAAAACCAGGTCTTGAAAGTACATCAAAGTGAATGAGAGAGATAGAGTCAGTTTTTGTCCAAGAATAGCCAAGATTGGCAAGATTTGCTTGAGAGTAGTTTTCATCTCATCTTATCTTCATTCTAGCTTTGTGAGGGAGTGATAGAACTGTGATTACAAATCCATCTGTTGGATTAGAAGTCAACATTTGAGTGAAACACTGCAAGTTAGAAACCTTTGTGAGTTTCAGGTCCAAACGAATCTATATTTTGTGTGTAGAATCTTGCTAGTAAGATGGGATCAGTGGGAGCCTACCTTCTAGAAGCTAGTGAGAGGTTAAATTCTACCAATTATGCTATTTGGAAAGTGAGGATGGAGTCACTAATGGTGCTCCAGGATCTTTATGAGTTTCTAATAGATGATGAAGATGAACCTCTAGGTGCACAGGAATTAGTGAGATACAAGAAGAGGTCTAGGCTTGCACTTCACTGTATTAAGATGAATGTAAGCAATGATCTTTTAAGGGAAGTATCATCATGTAAGAGTGCTAAAGAGGCTTGGGAATCTTTAAAATCTATCTATGAGTCTAGTAACACTTCGAGGGTTCTCATGCTTAGGAATCAGATTCTACAAAAAACTATTTTGTAACAAATCATGCCTTAAATATCTCTGTTCTTGTCAATAAAGAATTGATTTGGCACTATGGGCTTGGGCATCTTAATCATGTAGCAATTTCAAACATGTCTAGCTTTAGTATATGATCACAATTACTTTGATATTTTTTGAAGTGCTCTTGACAAAGAAAACGAAATTATCGAGCCCATTCCAATATAGAAGAAAAGCTTTACCTCAATAAAGCCGCATAGACATGTGATGTTAGCATGATATGTTTTGATGAATATTGCAATCTCATAAAATAATGAGCTATCTTATTCAGTCTTTCTGTGGCCATTTCCTTCATAGCAACTTCACGATCCTCACGTCTGTGAATAACCTTCCATAAACTGTGAATAAGCTCGTGGAATTTCATTCCTGGTCAAATGATATCCTATAAAACTTACGAAAATTTTTCTGTTGAGCCATTTTCAAAGCACCAATTGATTATTATGATAATTAATCATTATAAACAAGGTAATTGATACATTATTATAAACAAGGTGATTGATCTTTGAAGAGAAGCTTTGCCTTAACTGTTAAAAATTTCTAAATCAACGATTGCATTATAAAAAAATTAAAATTAATCTTAAAACTACTCAATTTGAAAATTAAAATTAATCTTAAAACTACTCAATTTGATGCTCAAACTCACCTCGGAGTGACAGCTCCGCTTTTAGCAAATCATCATAATAGCTTACCACTTTCACATTAACACTAAAAAGCCTAAAGCTTAATTCAGTCATGCCCTCAGACGGAAGTGGAACGGGATAAAGTTACGAGGCTTAATTCATTATATGTAGAAGACGGGGCGAGTCACGGAGCTTAAAGGGCAGATAAATTTGAATCCCACCTTTGGGAGTTAAGCAAGAGCTGAAAATTGTCACATGGAAATTCGTCAATGGTTACACACGCAAGCGTGGCAAAATCCGGAAAAATCTCACGGTTTCAGTCTAAATGAGGAAATACAAAGAATAACAACACCTAAGAACTTTGAATGAGATGCGAAAAAACATGGAAACGTTTAGGATAATACTATCCACACTGATGAGATTCAGAGATGATTGTAAACAGCGAATTAAGCAAACTGACGCACATGACGTATAATATCGTGTAACAGGTAAGTTTGAACGAGGAGGGGAAAAGCATAATCAGCAGGGAAAAGCATAGTAACCTCCAGCATAAAAATGTACACGTTCATGAGATTAAGAGATGATCCCAAATAACCAATGAAGCACACACACTCACATGACGCATATACTTAAACAGGAAAGTTTCGAATGAGGGGAAAAGCGTAACAAATGTCTAATCAGTTTGATGAGAAAGTAGAAAGCTTATCAACGTCTAGGATAATCTGTGCACGCTGACGAGATCAGTAGATGATTGTAAAAATTGAATGAAGCAGCAAACACACACACGTAACAGATCAACAGGCAAGTTCGAACGAGGGAAAATCATAACAATATTTAGGAAACCTTGACGAGGTGGTTAAAAGCAAAGCAATGTGTAGAAGAATATCTTGCACGCCGATAATCATTAACGGTTTATTGTTTGTTTGAGTTGGAATGTGTTTCAGATTTGTGATGAAAAAGAAGACTGGCTTCTAGACGAAGATCGACACAAAGCAACGATCCAAACAGTCTCCCGCCATCAGCAATGAATCGTCGTATATCTGCAAACGTTGTGAGAGAAATTGCTTTATTATTATACGTCGAGAATCCTTATCAGAGTGTATTGTACGTCACATTGTATGAAATGAGAGAGAGAGAGAGAGAGAGAGAGAGAGAGAGGAAAAAAGAAAGGCGGTTAAAACTTTAAATCTAGGAGGTGTGGCATGAGTCATAGAATGAATGGGGAACTATGTAAAACAACAATAGGTCCTAGGTCCTAGCATTTGTGAATGGATTATAGCATACATCTGGCATATTGTGGTTGGTTCACAGGAGCCTCATTTCAGGCCATAGCAGGGCTCACAAAAAAGGTCTGACCTAAATCAACCATCTGCAGCTGCTACGTCGGGTCTAATCTGAGTCATCCATCTGAAACTGCTACATCTCGTCTAATCTAAGTCAATCCATTTGCATCTGCTACGTCATGTATCTTTCATTTGATGGCTGACTATCATCCGGTGACAGGTTTCGCCACTCTAGCGGCTCTACTTGCTAATGTTGTAGCCAGCCTCCTCATGAAGGATACTTAGTCCAAGTTTCGGTGAAATTATAGTAGATAAGGACTTGTTTAAGTCTTCTTAAAAAAAACAAGAAGCCGATTTGACCCAACATGACCTCATATCTCGATATGGTTGGTTAGCTTGACATCCAAAGCTTTTTTGGTTCCAAAATTGAGACTTCCCTTGGAAACCAAGAAGCATATTTACACACGGTGGAGAGTTTTTCTTATTCCATAATCAAATTGTGAGTTTTTACTTTGATGCTCACATATATGTGAACATTAATTCACCTCAAATTGAGGATGCACATGTGTGAGGGCTCGCTTCTTGATAGCAAGTGTAAATTTTGCACATTATACGAATTTGTATGGTCAACATGGCAAGAAGGCTTCAGCGAAGGTGTATGAGCAATATGAAGTTCACCTTGATACAACAGTGACACACTCATTCATGAAGTCAGCATGGCAAGGTGATTCATGTTGTGAAGTTGTACGGATTGTACCTTGATTATAGAGCACAACTGGTCTTGGATTTAAATTTTAAACCAATGAGGCTCACCACTTGGCAATGTCAGGGCCTTTTGCCCCGTAGCCCTCTAATTGGCCTTTGCTAACACTTTGCACATGTAAGAGATGTTTGGGCTTGGTCGTCACCAAGCGGTGAGCCTTCATTAGTTTAGCCCCCCAAGGGCCATGGAACGGTGGGAGCCCAAGTTTAAAGCCTAAACCATGAAAGAAGGTCAGGCCTTCCCCTGCAAAGTACCCAGGTGTGTATTTTTTGGCATTGTCTTGTGAAGACAATACTATATGTTCAAGCTGAAGGAAAGCTATTAAAAAATCAAAGTTAAAAGAAGTACTTAAATCTAGTGATTGACTTTAGTACATTAAAATTGCTTTCATTTTGGCCTGGTCACTTTAGAAGCGTGCACTTATTTCACCTTATGCATGAAGTTGTTTTCCATATCATTAATAACATTAGCTTTTTCTATTACGACATGCAATGAAATAATCCACGTAGCATTAAAAATTTTTGTTAAGGCTTACAAGGAAGTGATCTCATGATTAGAGTCATCTATAGGCTATCATGCTTGTTCAAAAAAAAGGAAAGCATCGAATACAAATGGATGGCCCTTTCATTGTGCAAGTTAGTCTATATTACAATATAGGTTGTAGTTCGTAGACATTATACAAAGTGCTATCTTAAGGAAGAAGAAAAAAATTCAAATGAGCAAAAGTTTCCTTGCAACACTCTAATAATAAAAAGTTGTGATTTTGCTAACTTGAATACACAAGCTATGTGGAAAACCTAGCATTTGTGGATAGAGTTGAACTAGCTTCCAGCTTCCCAACCATATCTATGTCAAGCAACAAAGTCATTGTTGCAATCCTTGGGAAGGGATGGTGACTTAGGGTTGGATTTATTCCTTCTCTTCCTAAATCTTATTGTTAATCTCAATTCATTCAAGTTGCTACATATTTACACGCATTGTCGCAAAGTCTGCATGAATACACGAGATTCGAAAACAAGTATCTACGTGACAGTCAATTGTCAGGTCAAACTATCGAGCGAACCAACTCCAACTCAAATCGACATATTGCCAAATTTGATTGTTGACGTGGTACCATTCAAAATAAGGCTAGTCACCTATACTAGATGTTCTTGATATTGTGCAGTTGTTTTGACAGTGACAATAGTCACAATCACCACCTATCCAAATATTGATAGCCATGATCGCCGCCAAGATCTGAATCAGACAACAAAAGCTCAACATCTTTATGCATTTGTATATATGTCTACCTCCCAGAGATACATCCCTATCCAAGTGTCCCATCCAATCATCCATTCCACTTTGCCTTGCCTTGCCAAGCTATCATTCATCCTTCATGCACCAAGCATATGAGTCTACCAAGGACTCTGATGAATGCCCTACAACTCATGAGCTTTCTCCTATAGGTTACACACTTTGACAAGCATTCACATAGAATATAGATCATATATCAACTTGGACTCTTTACAAAAAAAAACAAGCTAGCAAGATTTGACCTATAAGTCAATTGGTCTCTCTTACCATAGCATCCAACTCACCATCAAGGCTTCCCGATCATGGATTACTAAGTTCCATAGCACCACATGTATCTCATAAATGAAGCTGATTTGCTACAATGTTTACTTCAAATGTTGCTTGTCAATACTTGGATTGACATTGATGGAGTGTTATCTACCATCAGGAGCATTGGTAAGCCATCTCTTTGAGGCTTTATGCATTGGTTGTATTTGCGAGTATGTAGGCTTGGCATTGGATGCTTGAACCTGGATGGTTTGTGGTCTTTTGGAGTGAGATCAAGGAAGCCTAGTCGAAGTCATGTAAATCCATTTCATCTCAGTAAGATCAGGGTTGATGAGACATAACTCTCAAGATCTATGAGAGCAGATTCATAGATCATGTTACAGGATGTAACAGGAAACAACAAGCAGGTGCAATCGGATCAGAAATAAAAGAGGATGAAGCTCTTGTATCACTATTTCATAGCCTGCCCGAAGTTTTATGCTCAATTCGCCTCTATTTTTGGAAGCATTAGTCATACTCATGACATTACAAGCATCAAGGCAGCTCTGCTTCAAGAAGAACTAAGGCGCAAACATCTATCCTTTGAAGGCTATCACAATGGGCATGACATTGCCCTTTATATGGCAAACAAGAGAAACCCATTCAAGAGCAAGGGAGAGCACAACAAGGAGGAAGGAACCACACGCAACTATTGTGAAAAAATTGGCCATTTTGCAAAGAAGTGCCAGAAGAAAGGCCTATGATGAGAAAACAAATCAAGAAACTGCCATGTTAACTGAAGAATAGGAAGTAGTAGTAGCTCTTTAGAATTTATGATGTATGTAGTAGGTGAAAGATGGTTTAATCACAGTCCATGTATAGCTGCGTAGACCACACACAAATGATGTGTGAATACGTGGAGTCTACATATAGGTGATAGTAGAATTCATAAAAGAAATGTGATGTTTTGTTTGAGGGAGGGTTTGTTGGTGTCAAACAAAACACACTTGTGTTTCTTGTGTTTGTTGACATCAACAATCCAACTCTCAAGGCTGTCAATCCGTAGTATCCAGTTCTTGGCATCTACTCTTCTCTCTTTTGGATATATAAATAGCCCACAAAGGCTGGTTGTGTATGGTCATTTCCTCATCAAGCATCTCTTGTTTCTTTCTTGAATTTTTGAGCTTCTTTACGTAGCTTAACTAGCAGTAATGTTTTGGTAACCAAACCCAATAGATTTAACAAGGACATCAATGCACGTAAGATATCTTTGGTACAAGGTGGGCATTAGAATATAAGTTGTTGGGTATTGAACTCCTTCCTTTTTGTGTTGTGATTTTTTTTTCTTTTGTTGGACATGTTGCCTTTGCCTAGGACACATACAAGGTGCTATGTGCCTTATATGTGACTTTGCAACAAAACCTACCACACTGCTTTGGACTCTTTGGAACTAGATGGCATTGTATTTGCCCTATGTTTAGAATATAAATTTGTTGAGTGCTAAATCTTTCATTTTGTGTGTTACAATTTTCTTCCTTTTATTGGATAGTTGTGCCTTCATCTAAGGCAAGTACAAGGTGCCACGTGCCCTATATTTATGCTACTTTGCAACAAAAGCTATCACAACATTGGGCTCTTTGGAACTAGATGCCATTATATTATTATGGTATACCTTCACTACGCAAATTGCCATACAAGAAGCAACTTGTACTCAAATTGGAATAATGGTCAAGAGTTCATTATCAAGCATGAGGGGAGTGCAAGATGGAATTTAGAGCTTTTGATGATCACATTATTATTATTTTTGTTTGTCTTGGCAAGATGGAAAGATCAACTTTTTGGGCTCTAATGATTGACATGCTTTGGGCACAAAGGTATGCTTATTTAGCATGCCATTGGATCTAGCAAATAGCGTCTAGATTATTTCTATATTGTACAGACTTGTGCAAGTGTGAGAAAATATTGAAATTTTGATTATTGATGAGCTTTGAGAGTTTGGTAGTGCACACACTAAAATTTTTTGCTAAAGAAAAGGACAAGTTCCTCTAGAGGCCTAGTTGTAAGAAAATTTAAAATAACTATCGATAAATGATGTTCAAAATTCGTACATTTCTAATCAGGGTTACTTTATATCCATGAATGTTCTCTTAATGTTCAACACTTGCTAAAATGTGTAATAGACTCTAGCAAGATGCCAGTGTTGGGTTTAAATGCAACTGACAAGAATGAAGGCATGTGCGAAGTCCTCCTCGTCTCATAATATCATAGCCCCTTTTGATAGAGCTCATTAACAATGTTCATATTACAATTAATTCAATTGTTTCTCTTGATAGGCACATACAAGTGACGAGTGTATGTTGTGTAGCTCCTCTCACAATGGATTTGAATATCTCTTGATGCCCAACCACTACAAGGGTCACATGTAATGAGTATCTATTGTATAGGGCCTTCCATAGTTGACTTGAATGTCTCTATTAATGCCCAACCACTTTTATAGTCGTACATGATTATTAGATCTTGGAACACAATTGACAAAATTAAAAAACACGCTTTTTCCACCTTGCATCAACAATTTCCATTTGATGCAATAGTACCTACATCCCCCCCCCCCCCCCCCCTCCCCAACAAAAAAAAAAAAGAAAAAAAGAAAAGAAAGCATTATGCTTTATTGAATTGCCATTGTTTTACAAGTGAGCATATAATTTTCCTCGAATTTTTAATGATTGTCAGTAAAAATACTTTTGTATTATACATAGCTCTTCTAGATGCATGGCTCCCATGCGTTAGGAGAATCCCGATACCCTTACACAATATGGAGCCTAATTCAACAATTCTTTGCACATACCTTTTTATTGGCTAAGTGTTTGACCACCATTGCAATGAGTGTCTTTTAAATGCATTGGGATTGAAACTCCAAATCTCTATTGCAAGTGTATTCTACTCACCAAGTTCATTTCAAGGAGTATGTATTATTGGGCTCTACTTCAAACTATTTTACTAGTTTCTAGTTCTAAATTGAATTGCAAAGTTGAGTAAGCGATATTTTTAATGCATAATTAGAGTTAAAAATCTTCAATAAATGACATCAAATTGTAGGTGCTATAGACAGCAACATAGCCCAATTTCAAAGTCGACCCTTTGTCATGTGTATCACAATAATCATGTTGCTCTAACATAAATGGCTGGTTGTGGTAGTTTTGAGTTATTTTTGTCGTTGGATACCTTTTGCCAACAAGCTTGGCTTGTAGTGCCACAAAAAACAAAAGTTATCAATCTTGTTATATATCTCCAATGGACATGTGGTTTTTGATATCTACTGTCTATGTTTTGGAAGTTGGCTTAGCGATTTATTTTGGATTTAATTAGTCAATTGGATTTGACTAAACCCGACTAAATCCACTACAAATTTTGAAATGGAATTCTGCAAATGGCCTTGCTAGGCTTGTCTTGGTCATTGTTTTGTGGTTTCTCCCTTTTAGTTGTGGCCTCTTCTCCTTATGCTTCAGTAAAAAATGTTGTTGCAGCCTCTTGATCAACTTTCTTATCAATCTTTTCTTGAAATATATAGACCTCATTGGCCTGATCATTATCAATTGTGTTCTTGGGATTGACATGGGTGGTTGTTTGCTTCCATGGTTATATACGGAATAGACTGTTGCATCTTTCTCATTGTCCTCTGATTGTTCTCCTTTCATACCTTCAACCTCTGAGGGGAATCATCTAGTCTTTGTGAATATTATGAGAAAAAGGACCATAAATGGATGTACTTGATCCACAAGTGTGATTGGATGCAAATCTACTATCAATTCTACTAATACAAGTTAGAATTGATCTACACTCAAAAAGCATGCAAGAACAATCAATTTTCAAGAGTTTGAAGGTCAAGAAGGCTTCACACGTGTGAAGTACAGCCTATTGTATGGAAAGAGGTTAGGGCATAAAGTGCTAACAAAGATCCAACTTGAAGCATTAACTCAAAAAAAATGCATGAAAATTGAGAGACAAGTGTGCAAATCTCACTTTTTCTAACATTTATCCATCACAAACGAGCTACAAAGTGGTTAATATAGATGATGGACTAAATTCAATCTGAGATGGCATGTTTTCTACCAAAACTTGTACCTTTTTCACTCATAAGCCCTCATCCTGCCCTTTCTTAACCAATGAAATTGCACCACTACAAAAACCTAAAAATTAGCAAAAATGCAAATTGTCTTCTAAAACTTGACTAATTGCCTACATAGTTCTTGAAATTAACTGTGAGTCAACCTATGCCTACGATTCACATGTGGGAACATGATCCACACATGTGGAATGGCATTACGTATCCAAAATTGGCCTAATCAAGCTATATTTTGCCACATTTCTCACACTCCTAAAAAAATAGCTTGATTAACTATGACAAACTATACAAATCTTCACAGGCTGATTATGGATTCATAAATACATCATTTGTAGGTACAAAACTCTGAAAATCAGCTACTAAATACTGAGGTTAATGTGATGTCACCATAGCCATGATAATATCTCCTTGATGGAAATCCATTACCAACTTCCTCAATGAGCATTCCACCATCTTGGCACCTTTTCCTTTGGTTCCTTCCATGCTTAAAGAAGGTCTTTGACTTTAAAGCTCCTCTTCCTTGAAAATAGCTGCACCATGAAGAAAATATGAGGCCTTAATGCGTCATAATGACCATGGAGATCAAGATCACAAAGTAGACACAAGTGTTGATTACCAAGATTTTGCATACTAGCTTGAGTAGTCCGCAAACTATGAACGTTTTGTATAATAGTTATAATCTTGTAATAAATAAAATCTTGAAGTCATTGAGGCTTCTTACTTTCTCATGGATATAAGTGTTCTTTGTGGATGATTCAATTATTATCATGAGAAGTGTGTAAATTGCCTCCAAAATGAAAAAACACAAATTTTCACTCTATGAATGAGAACGCTCTTACAAGATCCAAGAGCATACATTTGATGATATAACCACTTGCTTTTCAATTGATTTAGGAACAATTATAAACCATTTAGAACATAAGATATGTCCTTACAAGAGGCATCATACAATACTACCAATGCCTCACTCAAATCTTGAGATGCAAATATCTCATCAATTAAGCAAAGTGATTCATCAAATGATAGAAGGGAAGCAAAAGTGGATGAGTTGGAGTAGATACCACCTAAAATTTTCTTCTCTTTTCCATGAAGTGTGAGCCACATAGACTCAGCCTTGCCTCTTGAAAATCTCCTTGGCACCATGAGTTGTGAAATCTCCTCCTCAAACCTTGGCCATTCTCCATCATACTTCTGGATTGTTGTAGATCCTACCATCATCCTCTTGAATGAAATGAGATTCTCCTTACTCCTTACATGAAAAGGAATATAGACAAATCATATAGATCTCAAGACCCACAATTGTCAAATTTTGAAATCTTTCTATCAAACACCATTGATAAGAGATACATCCAATTGAAATCACCAATGAAGGTCACACACATAAAAGCACCATCTTTGCTTTTAGTCGAAGAAACATGACCATCCAAATTCAAAAGCTGTAAAATTTGATGAGGAAGAGTAGAACACCTTGGCAATGACTTCCCTTGTGTTTTTTCCAAAACACTATTTCCATAAGACTTACCACCATGAGACTTAGATTGAGGCAAATCACTTGTCGTCTCCTTCTTGATAATAGAAAACATGGATTGAGGATGATCCAAACTCTTCTTGACCGTTCCTTCACAAAGTTTAGTCTCATCACAAGGATTCATCTTAAAAATCTTTCCACATCTAGTCCCTCTTGCTACTACTTCACCATCCCCCTTAATCAAGCAAACATCCTAGTCATGTGAAATTATCTCAAGTCTACTTTGAGATTTAGACACATCATCAAAGCAACTTGATTCATCTATCAAAGAAGTCATGAAGGTGTTAGAAGTGGATGAGATAGTGCCTCCCTTTGCATATCCTTGCTTATTCAAACAAGCCTTGATGGCTCCTCCTTGGATTTTAGTGATCCCCTTGGTGTGCCTAGGTGTGGAGATTGATACTCTACACCTTCTTCTTCACTTGATTCCTCCTTGAGCCTTGCAAGATCTTTGACATCACCAACATTAGAAGCACTTTCATCCACACTTGAAACATCATTCTTGACATTAACATCAAAACCAACATCCAAGGATTTGAGATTTGGATGCTCCAATCTCTCCTCTTGAGAAACAAGCTCTCCTTTGGCTTCCATCACATCCAAATTGTGATTAGTCCTCACAGAAACATTAAGTTTGAAAAGCCTAACATCTATAATCCCTTTGGCAATGACATTTCCTTTCTTGATAATAAAGCAAGTATTGCAATCAAAATTGTGTGAGAAATTGTAAAAAAATTGCCAAATCTAGCTTGATCAAAACCATGTAAATTGTACATAGGTGGGTTCCACACTGTGAATCCATGTTTCCACGTGTGTAGGCTACCCTAGATAGGTTAGATATCATTCATAGGATTAGTTAGGTTCTAAATTATAGGACCAAATTCCTTAAATCATAAAGTCGAAGACGTCGGCCATGCCAATGAAAGACAATTATTGTTCCACTTGATATGAAACTAAAGACTTTCCCT
Organism: Diphasiastrum complanatum; assembly: GCA_029204225.1. Lineage (NCBI taxonomy): Eukaryota > Viridiplantae > Streptophyta > Lycopodiopsida > Lycopodiales > Lycopodiaceae > Diphasiastrum > Diphasiastrum complanatum. Next base: position 24,543 of record MU832143.1, on the reverse strand, counting down.
AACTGCTTTGCAAGTGAATTTCTGGGAAGTCCTAGCTGGATGGATGTCAGCACATTATGGCCAACTGGCTATTGCGATCTGCGACCTGATTAGCTATCCTACTGGATACACGTTAATTGCTTTAGTTGAATAGTTGATCATCAAAGACTTTAAACACATCTTGCTCAGCTCTCTAGCTCAGATTTTCTTTCAGATTTCATTAGAGTTATTGCTACCCGCGCTTATTGCTTATCAGCCGAAGTGCATCAGACAGAGTTTTTAGCTACTCAGAGATAGCTTAGAGTACGCGGTTTCATCCGCAATTTTTTTGTGCTATCTGTTAGATTTCTTATGCTCAACCTTAAACAAATCGTTCAAGTAATGAGCATCCTGAAAAACCGAAGGCCTTCACATTTTTTCCTTTGAGATTTTCTATGACTTAGAAATCATTTTTAAGGCACCTTCGTCTTTTTTGCCTTTTTCGCTCCTTAGCAAAAAATGGACGCACTGGCCAAGTGGCTAGAATAACTTAGAAATCATTTTTAAGGCACCTTCGTCATTTTCGCCTTTTTTGCTCCTTAGCAAAAAATGCGACACATTGGCCAAGTGGCCAGAATACCTTAGAAATCATTTTAAGGCACCCTCGTCTTTTTCATCTTTTTTACTCCTTAGCGAAAAATGCGACACACTGGCCAAGTGGCTAGAATAACTTAGAAATCATTTTTAAGGCACCTTCGTCATTTTCGGCTTTTTCGCACCTTAGCAAAAAATGCGACACATTGGCCAAGTGGCCAGAATACCTTAGAAATCATTTTAAGGCACCTTTGTCTTTTTCGCCTTTTTGCTGACCGACTTTGCCAATGGAGAGTAACCCAAAAACAGTTGGACAAACAAATATCCCAAAGGCGGTTGACGGTTACCAACTTTGTACATATTCATGTGAAAAAAGTACAAAAAGGACCAAGAGTGGATCCTGTGAAAATTGTCAACATTTCCTTGTCTAGTTTTAGGCCAAAATTGCTAAAAATGGCACATAGTTTAGGATCTGACTTTTCACACGTGTGAAACAGGTCTAGATATTTTTAGTAAGTGTATTTTTTCAGTATGAAGAAGTGTCAAACTTCAAGACCTTCGAAATGAGTCCATTTTCATGTATTTTGGACATATATGCCAATTTTACCTATATAGGGCATATTTTAGGTAAGGAGGGTCTAGAGAGAGGAGAGAGAGTCATCTCTCTCAGCTATATATAGCAGGTAGGCCGTGGAGAAACAGGTTGGAGCAGATCCATTGTATTCATTTGCTTAATGAGAGATTTTTCTATTGGGTTCTCCTTCCATTGTTGGCATTGTGTAGTGATTGAGTTCAAGCTTTGTGTGTATGATCTTAGGTGCTTTCCAAAAGTGATAGGCTGATGTATTATGGATTGTATAATGCTATTTTGGGCCGCACTTGATGTTTATGGAAGTTTCCATTTGTGATAAATGCTTTTTGATCAAGTTCTTTGCATTCTAGGTAGCATAGAATGTGTTGCCAATTCCTAGCTTATGTAGTTTGGAGTGCAAGCATTCAAGCCAATGATCTTGGAGTTTAGATCCACTTAGGATCTGTATTTTTCACATGGTATCAGAGCTGGTTGGCTTCTATTCATAGTAAGTATTCCATTTTTGGTGATATTTGGATGTTTGATCAAGTTCTAGCATGATTTTGCATTGCTTTGTTGATCAAATCTTACTAACCTTTGTTTTGTGAGTTGAACTTGTGGATCAAAAGCATATTTCAGGTCTATTGAAGATCAGAGGCTGAAAAGAAACTATTTTGGATCAGATCATAACACCTAATCACTTGTTGATTGTGAGGCTTGTGCATATTCAATACTAACAATGTTCTTTTCAATCCTATTGTTGACAATCTCCATTCTTGGATGAACACTCTCCTTAAGTGGATGAAACTTCTCCTTAAGTGGATGACAAATGCTCTTTTGAGTGAGTTGTAATTCTCCTAAAGGCTGAGCAAAGCTCCCATTTGGATGAAAGATCCCCTTTTTTGGGTGAACATATTGTAAGCTCCATTGTGAAGAGCATATTGTAAAGATTGTCATCAATTTTGGCATAAATTTTGGTGTACTTTGTTGAGCATGTAAGTAACTCTCCTTATGTAATTTGATTGGAGCATTTGCTGGAAGGTGTTAACCATTATGCAAGTGTGTTTTCAGGTTCTTAACAGGTTGAGGAACATTCTCATGTGAAGTGATCTTAGATCTACATCTAAACACCAAATTTTGACAAGATAGTGAAGCTAGTCTTGTGATTCACTAAGTGTGCTCATTCATTCACCTCTAAATCTTGTATTTATCACTTGCTGGAGTTTATAAACTTTTAGAAGTGTGGTTTACATGTGGTTTTACAGGTTGAATCAATATCTTAGTGTGGTGATCATATGTTGATCAAGTTTGTTCATTACTAGGTAATTTTGGCATCCTAGTTTTGGGTATTTTCTAAGAATGCAAGTAACTCTTCACACCATAACTTGATTTGGTCACTTGCTGGAAAGTTTGAGAGCTTAAGCAAGAGTGTGTTCAGGTTGGTTTGAGTTTGTAATCCATTCTTAGTGTGTGCAAAGTGTTGCATGTGTTTCAATCTTCCTTTCTATGCTTGAAAGCCAAATAGTTTCAAGATAGAGGTCATTTAGGGTTCTAAATCTTTTAAGATCTTCTCCTTCTTCATTTATTGAGAGAAAGGAGAGTGCTAGGTGCATTAGAACAGAGCCTAAGGACACAAGAAGATTTTAGCATCATGACATCCAATGGTGGAATCATGTTGGAAGCTAAAGAGAGGTTAAACTCTACAAACTATTCAACTTGGAAAGTGAGGATGGAGTCTTTACTAGAGTTGAATGAGCTAATGGATATAGTTGTGGGAATTGAAGAAAGACCTCTAATTCTTCAAGAGCAACTAAATTTTGATAGAAGGGCTAAAAGAGCCTTACATATCATAAAGATGAATGTCACCAATGAACTTCTTAAAGAAGTTGGTAAATGTACTTCTTCAAGTGAAGCATGGAATGCTTTGAAGAAGATCTATGAGTCCAAATCCACATCTAGGGTTCTCACCCTAAGAAGGCAAATCTTCCAAAGTTGTCAAAGAGAGGGAGAGAGTGCACATTCATTTGTCTTGAAGGTTAAATCCTTGAATGATGATCTAGCATGCATAGATGAAAGCATAAAGGATGGGGAACTAGTTCAAGTCATGTTGAATGGTTTGCTTGATGAACATTCTAACCTTGTACAATGCTTTGCTATACAAAAGTCCTTGCCAAGTGTCAATGACTTGCAAGAGATCTTGGTGGCTGAAGAGCATAGGTTGCAAGCCAAAGGTGGTGGTGCATCAACACAAGGTGGAGATGAAGAAGCTCTTTTCACAAAGGGCAAGTTCAAAGGCAAGTGGTCCAAGCAAGGTAGTTTGGAGCATGGAAAGCATTCTTCTTCTTTGCAAAGTAGGAAGCAAGATAAGTCCAAGTTCAAATGTTTTTATTGTGGGATAAAAGGACATTTTGCAAATGAATGCCATAAGAAACAAAATGCTAGATCTAGGTTGAGATCTAATGTACTTCTTGGAGATGATAATTGTTGTGCTAACTTGGCAAGCTTTGGTGAATCTATGGTCAATTTTTTGGATCCATTGGATCTTGAAAATGCACTAGTGTTACCTACTAGTCATATGGAGTCATGTGGAGCTAAATTAGCATCATGTTTGTACTCTTCTACTCATGGACTTCCAAGGCTTGGTGGTTCTTCAATGGTGCTAGATGGCAAGTGCAAAAATGGAAAAGGTAAGGAAGGAGCTAACTTCATCAATGGAGTTGATGAAGATTCTTCTTTGGAAGTGATTGTTGCTAATGACTTGTTTGTTCATATGGAAAAAAATGGAGATGCTAAGTGTCATTCTTTGCAAGAAGATGGTTGTTCTTCTAATTCTTTTCATATTGATGTATGTAATCATGTGGGAAAAGATGATGGTGCTTTGAGCATGCTTGAAGGAAATGGTTCTTTTACATCTTTTTGTGATAAAGTCATTTGTGCAACAAGTGGTGTCACATTTCTTCATAAAAAGAGTAGATCAAAGGTTTCTATCATGAGACTTGGTGAGGGAGATCACAAGTCAAAAGGAAGAGAAGTATGTGAAGTGTTCAAAGTAGGATGTACTTTGAATGATGTTTTTATGAACGATAGTGAGGAAGAATCATTATCATATGACTCATTACCTAAATCATTGAGTAGAAGTTCATGTTTGAAAAGAGAGAGTACTTCAATCACTCTTATGTTGAAGGTACTAAGGATTCTTTTCTTGGCTTCTAATATTCAAGAGTCTTCTACTTCTTATGGTGCAACTATCAAGAGGGAGGTTTCTAACTTTTGTGGTGCTAGCATTAAGAGGGAGTCTTGTGAAGGAAAGGGCAATGGAAGAGTGGTTCTTGGGAAGATCCAAAGCATGGATCTAACATCTCTTCATCAACTCAAAGCATTCTATGATTGTGGTGGATTGTTCATTCATGGTCAAGATGGCAAAAGGTTGGTTGAAGAAGACTACATGGAGCAACTCAAGTGGCAACTTCTTCAAGGCAAGGGAGATATCATTGGTGAGCTTATTGAGGTTTGTTATGAACTCAAGAGGGCTGTTTTGATTAGGTTTGATACTCATCTTCACCTACTCTACTTCATGTTAAATGGAAATGTTGGAATCTATCTTTTGGTTTATGATGGTGGCATTGTTTTCACTAACTATAGTGAAGGGTCAAATTTGAGCATTGATGAGATCTTGTGGGATCTTAATCATGTGTTTGAGAGGGAGTATCTTCAGAGTTTCAGATCTGAAGATGTTCACATATGCAAGATCTTTGATGTCTTATTGGAAGATCAAGAGGTTGATCTTGGATTGCTTCATCAACACCAAGAGACAAGTGGCAATTCGAAGCTAGTGAAAAGCATCAAAGAAGAGACAAATGGTCAAGGCATTTTGGATCTGTTTTTACAGGTTCTTGAAGGTTCAAGTAAGGTCTTTGGAGCTGCAAGGAAGTGTCTTCTTACTCTACCTCACTTGCCTAGTCTCATGTATGAACATTGTTATGTCAATGTGTTGAAATTGTCAAATTTCAATAAAACTAGTTCCATAGTTTTGCATCCTTTGGATCTTGGAGATGGAATAGTTATCATTGCTGGTTTGTATGATCAAGTACATGAATTCATTCAGATCTTGAAAGGTATTGAAGTGGTCAATATGTTTTCTTTTGAACAAAGTTCAAGATCTAGTATTCTAGTGTTGGCAAATTGGCAACTTGTTGACATTGTAGGATCAAGCGTTGTGTGCAAATCTTGTGGAGGTACTTCAAGTATTTCAAGTTCAGGTTTTGGTCATTCAAATGGAGTAGGGAACACATCTTTTTGGCATTCATTCACTCAAAGGCTTTCATGGATTGAAGATCTACAAAGGCAAGGTGGTGATGGAAGTTCATTCATGGAGATACATGTTGCATTCACTATATGTATAGTGAAATGTGGAGGAGGCATGCAAACACTTGTTGATCACTTTCATTTACAACTTGTTTGCTGCTATTTTACAGAGAAACCAGAGATGGATACATGGAGGAATTCATTAATTGAGATTCTATGTTCTTTTACATGTACCATTTTTATGATTCTATGTAAAATTGATGTAAGAAATAGTGAAGCATCCTATATGGACACTATTATCTATATCAATTATGTTGTGTCCTATTTTGTACATATTAGGATCCTTGAGAAGAGATCTATTCTGATGATGGAGATCATTCTTAAGTTGGAACAAAGTAGTGTTGTAAAACTGGCAAGTTAAGTTGAAGAGGGAGTGTGAAAATTGTCAACATTTCCTTGTCTAGTTTTAGGCCAAAATTGCTAAAAATGGCACATAGTTTAGGATCTGACTTTTCACACGTGTGAAACAGGTCTAGATATTTTTAGTAAGTGTATTTTTTCAGTATGAAGAAGTGTCAAACTTCAAGACCTTCGAAATGAGTCCATTTTCATGTATTTTGGACATATATGCCAATTTTACCTATATAGGGCATATTTTAGGTAAGGAGGGTCTAGAGAGAGGAGAGAGAGTCATCTCTCTCAGCTATATATAGCAGGTAGGCCGTGGAGAAACAGGTTGGAGCAGATCCATTGTATTCATTTGCTTAATGAGAGATTTTTCTATTGGGTTCTCCTTCCATTGTTGGCATTGTGTAGTGATTGAGTTCAAGCTTTGTGTGTATGATCTTAGGTGCTTTCCAAAAGTGATAGGCTGATGTATTATGGATTGTATAATGCTATTTTGGGCCGCACTTGATGTTTATGGAAGTTTCCATTTGTGATAAATGCTTTTTGATCAAGTTCTTTGCATTCTAGGTAGCATAGAATGTGTTGCCAATTCCTAGCTTATGTAGTTTGGAGTGCAAGCATTCAAGCCAATGATCTTGGAGTTTAGATCCACTTAGGATCTGTATTTTTCACAGATCCTAATCTGATCCTCAAGAGGGATTGGTTGTCAGATTACTTTTTCTTTCAATCTACTTGAGATTAAGATCAATCTAGGTCAATTCTAGACACAAAATCCTAACAAGAACAATCATTAATTGAAGGTAGGTGTACTTTCTGGTTTCACACGTGTGAAATCTGAGTACGGACTCCAACCTGAAAATCAAATACACATTGATAGAACCTCAAAACAATCAAAACAAATATAGACAAATGGAGAGAATCACTCAAAATTGCTTCCAAAACCAAGATTGGTGTCTCACACTGATTATGGCCAAATGTGGCTCTATATATACAATAAGTGGGAGCTCGTGGTACTGATCATCCCTCTGATCCCACATGTGTGAAGGTGCTTTGTCATATGATGATTCATCATGCAAAACTGACACTTGGACAAAACCTTCTATTTTGAGCACTTTTGGTCCATTTTCCTTCTATATGGAGATCTACTTGAAAATCTTCTAGAAGTCAAAATTCACCTACTTCAGCTTATTCCACACATGTGAGTTGTCCTCTACACATGGGATATGACACCTAACCAAAGGATGTGGCTCATGCAATCAATAGATTGATGCCATGTGTCATTTGTCTAGAAAACTAGTTTTTGGCCATTTTAGCCACTAGAACTTGAATTAAATCATATGTACAACATATATGATTATGGTACATGACAAGTACACTAGTTTCACACGTTATAACAGGCTCCACACATGTGTGTTTATCTATATACAAGATTTTTGGCCTCTACCAAGCTTATTTTTGCATTTTTCACACTCCTCCTCAAAAATCTAGCTTGGTAGATCTAGCTTGATGGAAAACATGATGATCTTGAACTTGACTCCATAGGTTGAATTGGTCTTTGCTGGTTTAAAAGGTGTGAAGATCAGCCAATGAGCTTGATGTTGATCTGAAATCACCATATCCATGATAGTGCTTCTTTGATGTTGACATCTTTGATGAATTTGAGAGCTTTGCACCATCCTAGCACCTCCAAAATTGATTCCTTCCAAATTTTATGTAGATGCTTGACTTTGAGGCTTGCTCCTTTATGTGAATGCTCCTCCATGAGAAAATAAAGATTTCTTTTTTATTTATTAGGATCACAAAGATCTAACATCATGTTACCACGATCTAGAGAATTAGTCTCATCCAAATTGGCAAGACTATGCATGCTATAATAACAAAGTGTTTGCAATATATCTTTATGCTTGTTTACCACGCTAATCTCATATCCAATGAGGCAAAATACTTCATTATGGATATAAGTGTCTTTAGAAGATGATCCACTCACTCTCATAAAGAGTTTACAATTTGCCTCAATACAAATTTTCAAACTATGAGTGAACAAATCACTTTTGCTCTTACATGACTTAAGAGCATACATTTGATAAAATAACCATTTGCTTTCTAGTTGATTTAAAATCAATTTCAAAATTTTAAGAACATCATCTATGTTCTCAAGAGAGACTTCATACTCAACTAGTATGGCTTTACTCCAATTTTGAGATGCAATGATCTCACTAAAGCAAATCGATTCATCAAATGACTTAAGAGAAGTAAGTATGAGATGTATACCACATGAGATATGCTCCTCTTTCCCTTGAAATGTGAGCCACATGGACTCAACCATATTTCTTGAGTTTCTTTTTGGAATCACAATTTGAGAGGGTCTCTCCTCCTCAATCCTTGGCACACTTGAACCTTGAGAAGGATTCTCCTCCTGAATCCTTGGCACATTTGAACCTTGAGATGACTCCTTAAGATCCTCTTCATGGTGGCTCCTTTTTTATGGAAATCCGAGACCTCCATGTCTCATAATGATCACAACAAGTATGACCATTCAATATGCACTTCCTATGATTATCAAGATTACTTATGCTAGAAACATAAGTCCAAAAATCACCACAACTTGGCATGATTTTTCCAATATTGAAATCAAAAGGTATCTCCATCTCAATAAGGCTAACTACTTGCTTATGGATATAAGTGTCCACTTTGGATGCTTCACTTATTCTCATAAGAAGTTTACAAGTTGCCTTTAAGATTGAAAACTTACAATTTTCATCTTTATGAATGAACACATCATTTATGATCTTATTGAAACCAAAAGATCCTACATTATGAAGAAATTTTCATTTCCTTGACTTCATAACTAATGTAAGCTTACAAGGAAAACATATTTTGCTATCTTTCAAGGCATCACACTCAACTAGTATTGCCTTGATCCACCTTTGAGATACAAAAATCTCTTCAAAGCAAAATGGTTCTTCATAAGTTGACATGAGAGCATAAATGAAACTATTTTCATTTTGTGATTGCTCCTTATTCTTGATTGATTTCTCTTGGATAATAACAATAAGTTTGAACTTGTCCAAAGTTCCAAGCAAAATACTTTCCAAGGACATAAAATAGATCCAAGTTACTTTCATGAAAGTGACATCTATCTTTGCATCTTGAACCAAACAATGCACTTCCAAATGAAAAATTTCAAAAGATTTGACATGTGTTGTGATGGACTCTTGAAGACAAATCTTGCAAGTCCTTGTGAGACTCCAAGCCTCATTCACCTTTCCACAAAGGAAACACCTTTCCTTGGACTTGTCCTTCTTGTATTTGCATTTTGAACTTGAAGCTCCATCCTTCACCTCGGCCCCCTTGCTTTGGTCCTCCTTGGATGGATTGGTCTTCTTTTTGTAGCATCTTGAGAAAAAATATCCTCCCTGGCCACAAAGGTTGCACTCAGAATCCTTTCTTTCCTTCAATAGGATGCCACCTATTGATGTCGTGTGAATAAAACCCGTGATACGATTCTACAAATGTGATTTGTGACTTTCAAGAGACTAGATTTGAACATCTTCAACAATCTAGAAGGATCTACAAAAGATCTACTCAATCTTCACAGTAATGACTAGTCACTTGGAAACTTTGCTTTGATCACTAAGACAAAAGCACACAATCTTTGAATCAAATCACTAAAGAAATCAGATCCAATCTCCTATTAGACTCATCAAATACCAATGACTCTTCCTTTTGAAAGTTGAAATGGATATGAAAAAGATTTGACACCTAGATTTTCCTTTTCACTTGACTAGTTCTCTCAACACTTGAGATTCTTGAACACAAGATGGGTTTTGTTTCAAATACATGAAAATCAAACTTAATCACTTCTTTTGGACTCACTCTTGACCAAAATAATCTCACACTTGAGATTTAGAATGAATTTGATTTGATTTGACAACAAACTATACCACCAATTTCTCACAAAGCTTAAAAAATTAGACAACTAGAGATTCACAAAGATCTCAACCATGCATGAATACTCAGATATGGACTCCTCCTCATTCTAGACATCCAATGGGATCTCAAATTGACCCTCACACTCTCATAAAGAAAGTTGAATAGAACTAATTTGAGCTTCATACATACTATGTCAATTTTTGCTCAATAAATTGATTCAATCACCCCTATTGGATTCCACCAATTACTCTACTTTTAGAGACTTGGAATGAAATTCAAAATCAAAAGTTGTGATTTTTATCACTAAGATATTGTGCTTCAAAGAGCTAATGCCACTTATAAAGATTTGATCACCTAGGAGAATACAAATTCTCCACCAATAACAACACAAAATGAGCTTCTAGATCTTGCCTTCTACAAAGGAAGGAACTCTTAGAAAATTGGATCTCTCTCTACACATTTGCCATAGACACCTTAATGACTCTTTACAAACCTCACAAACACTCAAACAAATTGAGTAGGATTGAATAATGTGACTTGGATCTCAATCTCTTTTCTAGAACTTTCAATTGAAGCCAATCTATGTCAAATTCTACAAAAGATTTGCATAGATGCTCTATATGCACTAGAAACTCTCAAAGGTTTCACTTGGAGGAAAAATCCAAGGATGTTTTCTAGCAAATTGATGCTTCTAAACTTGACCCTATCACTCTTGAACAAGAGTGATGGTACAATGGATTTCAACCTCTCACCTTGCATATCACTCAATCTATGATTTTTAGCAAAATCTCTCTCAACTTCAACATGCACTCAAAAAATCAGAGATAATCAATTAATGCACCTAATTCAAGCTTCAAATTTAATTTTTTGGCAAATCTAATCCAAGAATTAATCAAGGGATTAGATTCACTATAGAAAATGCTTGATTTTGCACCAAAAATCACTCAAATTGGGTATGTGAGTCAAATTCTACAAATTTTTGAAATTTCTTAGTCAAAATCGGAGATGTATGTCCTCACACGTGTGAAAAGAGTTTCTACAGCCCACAACAAGATCTGGACCAAAAATTTTGAGGATAGCTATCAAATCCAACTCGCTACACAAAATTTGACTAGTTTCCAAAAAACTGCTAATTTTGGCTTTGATTTGGATTAACCCTATCAATTTCAACAAAACCTCTTGTACTAGGCTCTGATACCATGTGAAAAAAGTACAAAAAACAACCAAGAGTGGATCCTAATCTGATCCTCAAGAGGGATTGGTTGTCAGATTACTTGATCTTTCAATCTATTTGAGATTAAGATCAATGTAGATGAATTCTAGACACAAAATCCTAACAAGAACAATCATTAATTGAAGGTAGGTGTACTTTCTGGTTTCACGCGTGTGAAACATTGTCTGAGTACGGACTCCAACCTGAAAATCAAGTACACATTGATAGAACCTCAAAACAATCAAAACAAATGTAGACAAATGGAGAGAATCACTCAAAACTGTTTCCAAAACCAAGATTGGTGTCTCACATTGATTATGGCCAAATGTGGCTCCATATATACAATAAGTGGGAGCTCGTGGTACTGATCATCCCTCTGATCCCACATGTGTGAAGGTGCGATGTCATATGATGATTCATCATGCAAAACTAACACTTGGACAAAACCTTATATTTTGAGCACTTTCGGTCCATTTTCCTTCTATATGGAGATCTACTTGGAAATCTTCTAGAAGTCAAAATTCGCCTACTTCAGCTTATTCCACATGTGTGAGCTGTCCTCTACACATGGGATATGTCATCTAACCAAAGTAAGTGGCTCATCCAATCAATAGATTGATGCCATGTGTCATTTGTCTAGAAAACTAGTTTTTGGCCATTTTAGGCACTAGAATTTGAATTAAATCATATGTACAACATATATGATTATGGTACATGACAAGTACAGTAGTTCACACGTGGGAACAGGCTCCACACATGTATGTTTATCTATATACAAGATTTTTGGCCTCTACCAAGCTTATTTTTGCATTTTTCACAATGCAAAGACTGGCATAAATAGCCTTAAAGGCTTGTAAGATATTTTCTCTCTTGTAAAACTCTATATTAGCTGAAACAAGCTATGTTAGTGTTAATAATAATCTTTCAAAATTATCTTTAAGCAGAGTTATCTATAGCCAGTGTTATCATGCTCAACAAGTTGAAGTTATTACTTCAAGCTAATGTACTCACTGTTGATATTTTTTTCAGAGTGCAATTTTTGTCTCAGTACTGCGTCGTTCATTTGCGCAAACTGTATGAATTCTTTCACTTGAATATTTCTACTGCTAACTGTTGCATTTCCGTTCCTACATGCCTACGCTCTGAGCAACCGAGCCTCCGTTGTGCTCACGACCATCGTTTTACGATATGGTATCAGAGCAGGCATTTTAGTAATCTGCATTTTTATTGTGGATTATCAGTCTTGTTTCTATCAAGACATCTTTTTAGCAAACGCGTAGCCAACAATATTCCGACAGTCATTGTTTCTACCAACGATCTCGTTCAACCATAATGGATCCATCATCTAGTTCATCTCTCATTGACAAACTTGATGGAGATAACTACCATCTCTGGAAATTCAAGATGAAGGTTATACTTCTAGCCAAAGAACTGTGGGACACAGAACTCAAATCAGAAGGTGATGCAGCCATCATCACCAAGTGGAGACTGAGAGATGGCAAAGCATTTGCCATGAGCACCCTCAATATAAAGGACACTCATATAAGGATGCATGCTGCTCACAAACGAGCTGCTCAGACAGCTAAGGATGCATGGGACATCCTATCAACTCTCTACGACATTAGAGACGTTACATCCAAGCTCCATCTGAGGAAGAAATTTTTCAACCTCAGAATGTCTATAGCAGATAGTGTTTCGAGTCACCTCAACACTTTCAAAAATCTCATGGAGCAAATGATTGCAGCAGGCTCAGTCATAGAGGATTTTGATGCACTCAATACTCTATTATCGAGTCTACCTGAAGCCTACAAAAATTGGGTAGTGGCAATTTCTACCGAGGAGCACCTCACTCTATCAAGAGTAATCTCGTGCTCCTACAAGAGGAGATTAGAAAATCAGCATCCTCCTCAGTCCGAGTCACAAATCGAGCAACTAGTCAATTCCGATTCAGAGAATCAACTGCAGAATCTCGACGCTGACTCAGAAGTTGAGTTAGAACCTCAATGAGTAAACCCACGTCAGAGGACCAAAGTTCAACCCAAGAGGTCGAACAAGTCCATACACCCTCCATCCAGATTTATGGATGATCCGACCTGCTACTTCGTGCAGAAACCAATCACAGTTGTTGAGGCGATGTCTACTCCTAATGCTGACCAGTGGAAAGCAGCAATGGACACCGAGTTCGATTCTCTATTGGAAAATCAAATATGGACACTCACTGAGCTGCCAAAGGACCGAAAACCAATTCCATACAAATGGATATTCAAGGTGAAGTACGACGTTGAAGAAGGCCAAATCGTTACAAGGCCAGGCTAGTCGTCAAAGGCTTTTCCCAGATTCCAAATCTGAATTATTCAGAAACCTTTAGACCAGTCATCAAACATGCTTCGATCCACCTAGTCCTCTCCTTTGTAGCTGCAGCAGATCTTGAAGTTCATCAGATGGATGTCTTGACCGCTTTTCTTAATGGAACGATCGAAGAGTAAATCTATACGATACAGCCAGAGGGATACGAACTCAACGGCAAGCAACAACACCTTGTATGTAGAATTCACAAGTTATTCTACGCGCTGAAACAGTCACCCAGAGCTTGGTTCCAGAAGATCAATGCATTTCTGATAGAGAATGGTTTTATTCCAAACTCAGCAGATTCGAATGTTTACTTCAAATCTGTATCAGAATACTTCATCATCATCACTCTCTACATAGATGATACACTCTTATTCAGTAATAATCTGAATTTGATGAAGGATACAAAGTGCATGCTGTCCCAGGAATACAAGATCACTGACATGGGTCCAACCCACTATTGTCTCGGAATCCAAATCCAACGAGATCGACCCAGCAGACTGATCTTCATCAGTCAGCAACGATATCTCAACAACGTGTTGGAAAGGTATGGAATGGCCAGCTGCAAACCTAGTCTTTTTCCACTCGACCCTGAACTAAAACTATCAAAGGAACCGTCTCCAAACTGAGGCAAAAAAGGAGGAGATGAAGCGCTACCTGTTTCAATCCATCATCGGCTCATTGATGTATGCAATGATCTACACGCGACCAGACCTTGCATATTCGATCAGTACACTCAGCCAGTTCTTGTCAAATCCAGGCATAGCTCAATGGAAAGTGCTAACAAAGGTTATGAAGTACATTGAAGCAATGACAACTCTCAGCATCCACGATGGAGGCAGCAAAACTGTCAATATCCTTGAAGCCTACACAGATGCGGATTGGGCAAGAGATGTCGACACCAGAAAATCAATTTCTGGATTTCTATTTTTATACAACCAAGGCCCAATCTCATGGAACAACCGGAAGTAGACCTCAATTGCATTATCATCAACAGAATCCAAATACATAGTTGCCACAAATGCAACCAAAGAGGCGATCTGACTTAGGCAACTGCTTGCAGAACTCAATCTTCCACACCCACTTCCTACAACAATCTATTGTGACAATCAAAGCACAATAGCGCTATCTCTCAATCCGAGATTTCACTCTTGAAGCAATCATATAGAAATCAGGTATCACTACCTTCGAGAGAAAGTGCACAGTAAGGAAGTAGTATTGATTTTATGTAGAACAAATTACATGGCAGCAGATTACTTCACAAAGGCTCTATCAAAAGAGCAACATCTCACATTTAACGATATTTTAAATCTGAAGATCAAAGTTTTAGGATCCACATTAAGGGGAAGTGTTATATTTCTTATGCTCAGCCTTAAACAAATCGTTCAAGTAATGAATTTCCTGAAAAACCGAAGGCCTTCACATTTTTTCCTTTGAGATTTTCTATGACTTAGAAATCATTTTTAAGGCACCTTTGTCTTTTTCATCTTTTTCGCTCCTTAGCAAAAAATGCAACACATTGGCCAAGTGGCCAAAATAACTTAGAAATCATTTTTAAGGCAACTTCGTCTTTTTCGCCTTTTTCGCTCCTTAGCAAAAAATGCAACACACTGTCCAAGTGGCCAGAATAGCATTGCTGACTATGCACACATCTCATGCACACCATGAAGTCCATGCCATTGCAACAATATGCCTCCAATAGATCATAGAGACTACCCTCTCTACATCTTTGCCCCTTCATGCAAGCTACTAGATTTGCTTCCTTACTTTTCTCTTTGGCTCATCCAACTGACCTTATCATTGACATCTTTCACCTTGTAACCGCCACCATTGCATTGCCACCATTAAGCTAGTGTAAATGTCTCCTCAACCGAGACATTTCTCCCTTGCAAAATCATATGAAGCAATCGCAACCACCGAATCTAACAATGCCCTTGTCAATTTTCACCTTGAGAGGCCCCCTCCAAGCGTCCCTTGAGCTTGGTTAGTTCGAACTTCCAAAAAGTTGAACCAGTAGACATGAACTATTTCACCATGTCCGTCGGCATAATACGGCACCATGCCTGGATCTCTCCTGTGGTTGGTTTCCCTCTGTCAATTTATGCCAATTAAGAGTTTTACGATGCCTCATTGCAAGTTTTCCGCATCTCCTAGCTTTCTCCAATGCAATTCCGCTCTTTCTTTTTCCTAGCCTGCCCCGCAGATTTTTAGCCAAAAAATTGGACTTAATTTGGCACACATGTCACCAAATAGCAAAAACCGTACCTCATTGGGTCACTTATCTCCCGCTCCATCGAATGGTGTCAAGAATGCATCAAAATGCATTTCTCCCTTGAAGATATCGTCGCTCTGCCTGTCAGCTTTACACAGGCTTTTACGGGCTCCAAAATGGCCCTTACCCTTATTTTTCCCAAAAGCCCTCCTCTAGCCAAAGTTAGGCCCTTCCAAAGTGGCCTTAGGACATAAGTTCAAAAGATGAACATTTCTGAAGAAATTTGCCCTTCAAACCCAAATTCACCAGTCAGGTCCATTTAGGCATTCATTTTAAAGATTTTTATTGAAATTTCTTCAAACCTGGCCTTCAGTCCCTTGAAGCCCTTTCACCATAAATCCAATGGCTTCCACAATGCTCCCTGAGAAATCAATCTTGTTCGTCCATCATGATGGAGCCTGGTCCTACAGTTATGTTCCACATTGTGCACCAAAACGTGCACCTGCAGACGCCGGATTCCTAAATGCACTACTCGCCCATTTGATTCGGAACGCACGAGCCTCCTCCGAGGCCTCTCCTTCTTACCTCCATAGCTGTGGTTTACAATTTCTTTCTCGCTGCAAATCGATCAAATCTTGTGCCCTGACTATTCTACGGCCATCCACGGCCAACTCCGAGCTGACTCGCCCTACCACGACGCTCTGCTTGCAAGTTACAGATCTGATTTTGGTCGCAAACACCTCAAGTTCCCTTTCTCCTACACCGTCGTCGCTATGGTTATAGCTGGCTGTCTGAATCCGATCCAGCACCTTCATTGTTCCGCGACAGTCCATGGCCTTCTGGCATCTAGGTCGCCCTACCAAGGCACCCTCCTTTGTGCCTTTACAACTCCGGAAACGATGTTCATCAGAGAGAAAACTAAGGTTTTTCAACTACAAACCCTAGCTGCCTTTTTGGCTATTTGAGAGGGCTACCAATTGTTGCTCCATCCTTCCAAGGCTGAGCATGGCTTCTTGCAGAGATCTCTTGGCTATCCCAATGCCCTATTGTAGCTTCTTATAGCTCCAAAAACCTCTTCCTACAATGCAAGGTCCGTCGTTTCTGTATCAAAATTCTGGTTGACAGCTTTCAACCAATCCTTGCATGCTTTTGGAGGTATTTCTAATCGAAATACTGAGAACCAAATTGTTGTAGGTGCCTCAACTGTCCAATGACCTTTGTCAGCTCTTCCCGGCACCAAACCGTTTGTCAATTCATTGAGAATTGTTCCCGTTATCAGTATTTCTTGTGGGCTACCTCATAGCCTGCCTACCATGAAATTTGTTTTACTTTGATTCTACGAATCGATTCCGTATGCACTAAATCAAAGGGCTTTGCATATCCAATCACCACGGACCATCCTGTACCTCGTGCAACGTCCTTACCGTTGCTTGGTTCCGATGCTACCGTCGATGCAACTGCTCTTCCAAGAGCTACGATCATGCATGTTCCTCCACAACCTAAAGGCTCTGATACCAAGCTAACATTCTATGCGAAAATTCTGATCTAGTGGAGAGTACAGATTAGAGATGCAATCACTGACTGATTGCCAACCATCGAAATCATGAACAACATCCACAAGTAACAGAGTGATGGAGGAGCTCACATCAAGCAAAGAGCTCACAAAGCAAAAGTATTTTTATTACAAAGAGACTGATACATATACAAGTAAAGGTCCCCTTTGCATGGGGACGCCACATGGCAGAGACCTAATAAATGCATGAAATTCACTATTGGCCTCTACGTGGCATTTTAGCCTATATACAGGTAAACTCACGTTATCCCGGGACAAGTCCCAGACTGGCTTTTTAACTAAAGCCTACTAAACTGAAACAATACATAACTGTAAACTACAATCACAGTTGAGCTTCCTATTTCTAACTATTTTTCCATGTGTTTACACAATATGCAGAATTACACGAAGTTTATGACAGTCGCATTTTTTGCCTGACAGAAATCTTGTGTAAAAATGCAGTGTCACCTTTTTCGCATTTTTTGCCTCACAAAAATCTTGTGTTAAAATGCAGTCTCATCTTTTTCGCATTTTTCGTTTGTCAGGAATCTCGTGCAAATATGCCGAGTCACATTTTTCACTTTTTTCAAAGAGCCTCAAATGTTAAGGAAATGACTCTGGCAAAGTGTGGGACAACCCTAAATGAGATTTAAGGGCAGCTTCGGCTTTTTCGCCATTTTGCGAAAAAACTCGATAGTGTCGTCTGTTGCTGTTTTAGTTCATTTCTACAGAGCTACAATTTTGGTTCATTTATGCAGACAAAACGTTTACCACCAATTTCATTGCTTATCAGCAATCAATGACAAGAACCGGATGGATGTCAGCGGATCACCAACCAACTGGCAATCGCAATTGACGACCTAATTTCTTAGTATAAATAGTTGTTTATATTCATACAAATTAATTCATTGAAAATCAGAATTATCATAAGCATTTGAATAGTTAGCTCTCTCTCTCGAGCCTGTGAGCTTGAACACTCATGAGCATTCTAGCTCACTTCTTAGAGTTGTTTTAGAAATTGCTATTGCGCTACTGCTCATCAACATTGCACATTAATTCAGACTTTCATTTTAGCCGCTCAGAGATAGCATAGAGTACACGGCTTCAATCCACAACTTATTGTACTCATTTACTTCTATTTCGTTTTGAATCAATACTATTCTTTATTGCGTTCAGTTTCGTCTCAGACTGTATGCGTTTCTATATTTCTTCGTGACTAATTATTTCTCTAATAATTTTCAATGCTTGATTGTTTGGCTATTCACTGTATTACTGATGATTTCAAAGTTAGTTACTATAAGTTCAAACATGATTCCTATCACTATTGTCTTGTTTGAAATTGATAGGCGTAGTCATGCATTGGAAAGATGAAGATAGTTTATTTTGCCATGCATGAAAGGTTTTCTTTTCGAGCTAGATCTATCTTCTACATACCACTTACCGACATGGTATCAGACCAAAATCATTACTCTTTATCTGATACCGACATGGTATCAGAGCTGTTTCACTACTTCTTTATCTAATTCCAATATGATATCAAAGCGAAAGCTCTAATACTTCATATCTTTCGCGATATCAAATTGATATCATACTCTTCAGTTATTTTCAACCTTTCAATATCAGAGAATTGATTTCTTCTTGTTGGCATTACCACATCTTAGCGTCATCGATACAATCGACAGACTAAGTTCCAGATGGATTCTCAAAGTAAAGCCGGTCTTATCGTAGATAAGCTGAATGGATCCAATTATCATTTGTGAAAAATTAAGATGAAGACCTCGTTAATTGCCAGTGAATTATGGGATGTTGTTATAGGTACATAAGTATAGCTGAAGCTAAAATTTCTAGAGACGTTTGGGACATTTTGAACTCACTATATGACGTGAGGGACGTAATGTGAGAGATTTCAACTAGTTTAGTCATATTTTGGTAAATTGTCAATAAGAGGCCAAAACTCATTTTAGACTTAGAGAGAAAATTTTTGAAGTTATATTAAACACTTTTTGAAAGTATGGGAAAGTTGGTAGTCGAGTTTGAGAGAGATTCAAATTTGAACTTTGGGTACATTGAATCTAGACCCAAAAATAGTAGGGTTTACATTTTAGAGAGAAAGCCAAGTGGCCAAATAGGGTTTGGACACTCTATAAAAGGATGTAACTCGTGGAGAGACACATCTTCTCTCTTCTCTCTCTCATTTAACCATTATACATGGTTCTCTTTGGGTTCTACTACTCATTGGTGCACTATCTTGGTGATATCTTGCAATCTTGTGTGTAGAATGCTCATATTTTGCTATTTTCGGTTCCACACGTGTGAAATATAGTAGGGTACTTTAATTGTACGGACAACAAACATATTTTATGTTTTGGTTCATGTTTGATCAGTATCTCTCAGAGTTTGCATCTCATTTTGTATGTAGATGCTGATTTTTCTACATTGGCAGGATTGTTGGTTTGCTCCTTATTGTAACCAAAGATTTGGGACATGGATTGGATTTTGAATGATTTGAAATCCTCACTTCATCAGTGGAGGTGAAGGTTCTTTGATCATATGGAAAAGGATGTTGCTAGGGAGTCACATGTCTTCATAAAGAGATGTTTAACTAAATCCCTCTCATGTAAAGCTCCTTACGAAGTTTGGACAGGGTCCAAACCGTCAGTGGAAAATCTCAAAGTATTTTGTTGTATCGCAAGCGCAGATCCAGAAATATATTGGATTTATTTTAATAATCAATTTTTTGTCTACATCCATTCACCTATATAGTTCTACAACTTTACTTGTGTTTTTACACGGCCTATAGAAATACATGGGGGAATAGCTAACAGTCAAGTTCTACAAATCGAAGGTGTCCGAATTATCGAATGTTAATAGAACTTGTTTTCACTCATTTTGAAGCTAGCGACTTGCCCTAATGATTTTTGCAAGTAGTTTTCGGAAAGCCTTGCTGGATAAGTGACAACGTAATATGGCTAAGCTCCAATTGCGATTTGCAACCAAACAACTGTCCTCAACTATCATTTGGATGAGCCTAAACATCATTCATTAATTGAAATAAATAATTAATAACTTTATAAAGTAACAATTAGCTCTTTTATATATTGACCTGGAGATCAATATAGTGCAATGTTATATATGCTTACTGTGATGATTGAGAGACAATCATGATATTGTTATTGAGTCTACCATCTACATACAAAAAATGGGTGATAATCATTCCGACAGTTCTATATTTAACTCTCTCAAGAGTAGTCGCTATGTTGTTCCATGAAGACAATTGAAGAAGCACTAACATCTCTTCGAATTCGGTATCGCATGCTCTATATGTGAACAAAGGCTCTCAACTCCAGATGAAAAAAAAACTCTAAAATATTGAACTAGAAACTGACACAAAGTCAAGAGCAATTATCCAATCCATAGTTGGAGAAGAAGATGTCCTGTAAGTATTCCAAATGCACTAATCACGAGATTCAATATTATAGAATATTGAAAGCAAAGAACGCCAACAACAAGTAGTCAGACCAATGGGCCAATGTTGTTGTAGTTATATCTCAATCCCCAATTCAAGACATGGATGAAGGAGCGTTTACGTTTAGAGATCAGAAAGCGCAAGCTTTCTCTGCATTTCTTCTTGAAGAAGATGATCGATCACCTTTTGAAAAGTGAGGTCCGGTTGTGTGGAGATCATCACCACAAAGTGTTCATACGACTTTGGAAGAGAGAAAAACAAGGTCATTATGGCATCATCATCTTGAATAACACATCCTACAGCTGATAACTGATCCATTGAAGATTTGAAGCTATTTATGTGAGAAGTGATGGCAGTAGAATCAGACATGCTAAGAGTAAAGAACTTCCTTCTAAGATGTAATCTAGTGGTTACATCATGAGTCTCATAGAGATTTGATAACAAATCTAATGCATCCTTAGAGGTTTTGCATGTGGTAACATGGGATATTTGGGAGTCAGCTAGATTGAGTGTGATACATGCTAAGGCCTTATGATCTTTGATCTTCCATGTCTTTTCTTGATCACCATCTTCTGGTTTCATGTCAGCACCTTCTACTACATCCCAAAGATCTCTATCTATCAACATCATCCGGAGTTTTAACTTCCAGATGTAAAAGTTAGATCCATTGAACTTGTCAATGAATCTAGCCTCGTTGGATGATGACGACAAAGAGCTACCAAGATGAGACATGCTAACAGTAATACAAATAAAAGAAACTTAATTTCTCGGTTTATTTGAGCTATGCTCTGATACCAATCTGATGGGGCAAAGGAGGATATAGAACACGAGCAGAGAAGAGAGCAAAAATATTTGCGGAACAGCTCTCCCGCTACAATGGGCTGCTAGATGCAAAAACAGTCTAACAGAATGTTTATGCTAATTACAAGAATAGCTTAAGTGTTCTATTGCCCAATAGAATCTTATAAATTAGTTCATACTCACAAAAAAAACAGACTTGAGTACAATCCATTGAAGAGATTAGAAATGGTTTGTGTGTGGTATTACTGAAAAATGGATTTAGTCAGAAGTTTAGTTCTGAAATAGATTGAAAGAGCAGTATGACAACGCAAGTTCCTCAGGCATCAAAGACAGCCATCGTCTGATTATAAATTGAGGAGTTGTAGATGTTCGTGTTCAGATCAAAGCGTGCTGCTGCTATATTACACTGAAGCACAAGAAAATAGCAGTTACAACCAGAATGACGGAGGCCCAAAATCATTCATCTCATGGACAGAACATCATGTAGAGTGTGTCTTGATGATCCATTTATAGAATTCATCCATGTATTAATTACAGTAAATATTTGTCACCTAATTAGATAAGTCATTGTACTTGGAAGTATTTGGCTTGTGTGACAATTGTATATGGTATATACGGTCAATGAATTAGGGAATGTTGACGCGGACGAGGATGCTGCAAATCTCTCACTTCGTATTTTACGTGAAGTGGCTTTCTCTCACTTCGCAAATTTTGGAAAGTGCTTGGAACGTTCCTCGTTGAAAATAGACGACTGTCAAAAAAAAATTCTGCTTCAAAATTTTGTGAAAAACCCGACAGTGCCCTTAAAAAGGTGAAAGTGCCCTTAAAAAAGCAATGGTGTCTTTAAAACGGTCTAACTTCTTCAAAATAGTTGAAAGGAAGAAGCTAAAGCCAAGTGTTGCATTTTTTGAGAAAGTGCGAAAAGTCGACACTATCGCATTTTGGAAAAATGCGAAAAAGCCAACACTGTTGAAAAATAGTTGAACTGTTGAACTATGCTGAAGTGTCGCATTTCGGGAAAAGCCGACACTGTCGCATTTCGGAGAAATGCGAAAAAGCCGACACTGTTGAAAAATAGTTGAACTGTTGAACCATGTTGAAGTGTCACATTTCGGAAAAAGCCGACATTGTTGCATTTCGAAAAAAGTTGACACTGCGGAGAAACATAGTTCAATTCTGTAGACTGTTGCGACACTTAGTGTATTTCTGCAGAGTTGTGTCAAATGCTAATTCGTGGAATTTCTTGAAGATGGCCAAGTCTTCAATAATCTTCAGATTATTGAACTCAACATATGAACTTGAAATATAATAGGATTGGTTACCCTTTGTTGGAGATCAGTCGAAAGCCCGTTGTAGATGTTCTTCAAATGATTTTGTAGTGGGTTTCTTTCCTTGCCTAACCTGAATCCAAGATCTAGTCAATCTACCATCAAAGAGACGAAGTTAGTTGTCACGCGTAGGTTCTTTCCCATGAGAGTGATAGTATAGTTCAAATTTAAATCATGAATGGAGGATTCACATCTAACTCTAACATCTATTAACCCTACGATTCATTAACACTACAATCCACAACAAAGATAGTTTACCTTTTCTCTCTCATAAAAAGTATAATTACACACAATCCCAATAACATTCAGATCCAACAATTAGCAAAAACCAAAGAAAACATGAGAGATGGAGGAAAAGTGATAGAGAGCAAGGACATTCATCAGTCCATTCCTGAAGAGAACCAATCTGCTTTATTGAAATGAGGAAATGAACATGAGGAGCAACTCGAGTTGGTCCCTTTTTATAGTAGAGAGGAGGACCCTGGCCTCTGAATCCTATTGGTCCATTTTTGCCTGTCTAGTTGTTCAAATTTAAAAAAAAGCGGGAACCATCAAATTTGGAGGGAACCCAACTTTATTCACTAACTTGACATTTAGGCCCTACAACATTAAAAAACCCGCAAAAAGGCCCAAAGTCCTTTTATTGACTTGTGAGTAATCAAATTTCTATGTGATCATCGGATTGGACTTACACACGCAGGGTGCCAAATCCCTCTCACTTATTAACTAGAATTAGAGTTGCCTTTGGATCCGCAAACCCTCCAACAGTATCCCCACCCAAAATTGGTGGCGGTCCCACGACACATGCGAGATGCAGTTATTGGGGACTTTTATGCGCTTCGCGTTGAATCTTTATTTAATGGTACTGCACCTTCTCCATAAAGTCGAGACGTGCAGTATTAAAATCTAAAATGTGTGGTAGAAAACAACGATGGGCTCCGGCAATCCACTTTGAGGTTGTCCATGATGTGAAGTGTGATTCCCAGGAGCCTCCAATCATTGCTACACGAAGGTATAAACGAGAAACCGACAACTGATCTTTGATATTCTCTGAGGCCATTGGCTTATTTGGATCGAATGCTAGAGGAGGTAGACAATCGTCCCATTTGGTTGTCACTGACGCCAACAGAGTTAGATCTTTTGCAAATAGTGTCGATTGTCACACCGTTGGATCTGGAGAGTGGACATACTCTCTCTGATACGCTTGTAAAGCTCAGTGGAAGTCCACTGAAATTGTCCAGTTGTAGTGCTGATGGATGATTGGCCAATTGGACATATGGATGGTGATTTTGTCCATAGCCAATCCCAAATCTTTCCATTTATTCATTCTCGACATTGGCACATAATAAGGATCGACCCGCAATTGGCGAGGGCTGGCAACATAACTCCTGATTGGTCCGGAGTTCTCTCAGAAACGGTATTTCTCCATGCCGGCTGCTCTCCCAATGCAAGTATTTTGTCCAACTCTTTGTCGGCCTCTATCTTAGAGGTCTTAAACTTCAGAACCCAACCTCCATGCGAGGACTCATGCGGATGTTGTGATAAGAAGCCCTGGATCTGGTCCTCGATGTTGATGGGTCTTCTGAATAGAGGTGTGGTCCTTGATGAGGATGGACTCACTTGCACTGCCAGTAAAATTGGCAGTTGTTCTTCTATACCTGGAGCTCCCCCCTGGTCCATGCCCGAATCTAACCCTGTATTGATTGGTACGTCTTCTTGGTGCATAGGGGAGAATTGCGGCATGACCGGTACGAGGATTTGTGGTCCGACTTTCAACACCTAAGCAACTGTTTTTTCATAAACGTTGATGATTTTTTTAGCTTGGCCAACTTAGTTGAAGCTGCTCCTTTGAA
>MU832142.1:0-85080 GCA_029204225.1 Diphasiastrum complanatum | reverse complement strand
CCAAATCCTTGCTAAAGATGGCTGATCCTTTCATAACCTGAAATACAAGAGCTCTAATACCATGTGAAGGATTTCAGATCATTCAAGATCCAATCCATGTCCCTGATCTTTGGTTACAATAAGGAGCAAACCAACAATCCTGCCAATGTAGAAAAATCAGCATCTACATACAAAATGAGATGCAAACTCTAAGAGATACCAATAAAACATGAACCAAAACATAAAATATGTTTGCTATCCGTACAATTAAAGTACCCTACTGTATTTCACACGTGTGGAACCAAAAATAGCAAAATATGAGCATTCTACACACAAGATTGCAAGATATCATCAAGAGAGTGCACCAATGAGTAGTAGAACCCAAAGAGAACCATGTATAATGATGAAATGAGAGAGAGAAGAGAGAAGATGTGTCTCTCCACGAGTTACATCCTTTTATAGAGTGTCCAAACCCTATTTGGCCACTTGGCTTTCCCTCCAAAATGTAAACCCTACTATTTTTGGGTCTAGATTCAATGTACCCAAAGTTCAAATTTGAATCTCTCTCAAACTCGACTACCACCTTTCCCACACTTTCAAAAACTGTTTATTGAATGTATTTAAACTAATATAACTTCAAAAAGTTTATCTCTAAGTCTAAAATGAGTTTTGGCCTCTTATTGACAATTTACCAAAATATGACTAAACTAGACTAAACTAGTTGAAATCTCTCACACCTGGCACATGTGGAGAATGCCACATCACTTCAGATCCACCAATCAATGCTAGATAAGCACCCACCTCTTTGATTCCTAACTTGATGCCATTGCCGCAGTGCCATGATTTTGCTTGATTTGAGGTAATTTCCCTAACTTATAGGAACTTGCAAGATCAACTCCTATGATAAGCTACCGATATTTTTCATATATGTACACATGTGGAAACAGCCTCTCACACGTGGGAACCATCCCTCATTCACATGGGAATGCTTGATCAACAAGTAAAATGGTACCAAATGGCAATTTCCTACTTGACTAGCTTTTCACTAGTTCAATCAAGACATTTTCTACCTAACTAAAATTGAATGCATTTATGACTACCATCCAAACGTGGGAACATGCTCCACACATGTGGGATCAAGTTATGATAGATGTAAAGCTAGAATTTGACAATTTCAACGAACTTTACAAACTTCAATTTTTTTGAAAAATGAAGTTTCAGAGCTGTACAGATATTGGTCATCGATCTGCATCCATGATTGGATGATCTCCACCGTCGAAGTATGCTTGCTCACAATCCGACAATGTGGAACACATTTGCGCACTAAAACGTGCTCTTATATGCAGGATTGGAAGCCTTTAAGCACACTGATGGATGTCAACACGAAGATTACTACATATGATGAATTTGAAAAAGTCGATGCTTATATAACCGTAGTGGCAACTGGTGGGTAGTTTGATTTACTTGACACACACACGACCTGATATTGCTTATGTTGTTGGTGTTTTAAGTCAATTTATGCATCCTAGTCAAGCACACTAGAAGTCTTCTAAACGTATTCTCAGGTACATTTGAGGGACATTAAATTTTGGTTTGAACTATGGTCAACCTGAAGTGCAAAAGTTGGTAGGTTATACAAATGCCTAGGCATTTTGCCAGAGATTTTCAATAACTCTGGAAGAACACATGAAGCTTCACCAGCCACATCAACATCTTCATTAGCCACATCAACAGCCTCATTCGAAACATCAAAAGCTCCATCGGCCACATCACCAGTTTCATCAACCACATCAACAGCCTCATTCGAAACATCAAAAGCTCCATCAGCCACATCACCAGTTTCATAAGCCACATCACCAACTTCACCTCCACCACCATAATACAGAGGGCTCGCATCGCCTCCATTTTGTAAATAATGTAATTAAATGAAAGTTAGACTCAAATGGTGCACTTGAATTGCGCAAAGCACAAAATATTGTAAATATGTCTTGAAGCGTAAAATAGAGTAAATAGATAATTTTTGGTTAAAAGTGCCTCGAAACACAATAGGAAATGTGGTGTGGCTCAATAGGAAATATGACAAAAACATTGTAAAGTCGAGTTAAATGATTAGATAACATCTCAAATTAAAGTTTCAAATAGAAAAAATATTGCTTTAGCAAGAATTTACCATTCCTGGCATGGGCTCCAAAGATTGCTTTCAAGAATTTACAAATTTTTGAAAGGGTTATTGACAAATCCAAGTGATGGATGGGTAAATCAGCCAAGCCAAGACCTATGCAACAACTCTAGATCTCTTGTCTCAGACATCCAAGTTAGGTTGATCTTCAAAAGATTTTGACTTTACTTTAGAACTATCCACAAGGCTCTATAGATTCCTCTAGATTTTGAGAAGTCTCATCTTAACATGCCATGTGTGGAAGTTCTTGTTGTCAAAATTTTTAAATAAACTTCTTTAATTCATAACGTGATGTCACAAACATAGAATTAAATTCATTCAAATTTCAATAACTTGCTCTTTTTTCACAGCTATCTCACTTGGCTAACTTTTATAGATTTGAGAGGTGAGCCTTCTTTACTCTGATCGGCTACTCTAGAGTGGAAAAGATTCCAATCCAAGCCCTCCAATGGAAATCTAGTGTTTCTAGTTTGATGAGGGTGCCCTTTTTGAAATTGTAAAAGCCATCTATCTTGAGGTTTGGGAGTCCTCTTTCAAAACCACTCTTTGTACACTTGTAAATAAGTGATTAGGTCAAAATTAGAGTTGGATTAGCTTGTGGTAGTGTAGGCTAATTACAGTTGGCTTGATGCTAGAGGATTAGTGACATAGCACCTCTTGATCTCATTTGCCAATACATAGACCAATCATGAAGTGAGGTGCACCAAAATGGTCCAATCATTGTAAGAGTTGGCATGTAGGTGGTCCAATCATAGTAATAGGTGATGTTTTAGAGGTCCAATCATATTTCGCCATTGTCTACTCTCATGGAACCTCCTCTTGATTGAAGCCTATACTCCTCATTCACCAAAATCTCTTGCAAATCCTACTATGAGTGAGAGTGAGATTGAGTCCACACTTAGTTTTTTGAAGAGAGATCTTGATGTAGCAAGCTCCAACACGTATAATTTATTTAACATTCTGTCTCTACATGAGAGCTCTATGAGCATTCTCTCTCTATCCGAGAGCAAGCCAATTTTATACTTTAGATTTTTTCATCTAAAGTTGTCTCTCATTATGTGTGATGAATGGTTTGTGATAGATGCATGTCTTCACATGATTCATGTGATTCCTTTTTGAGTGAGTAGGGCCTCACATTATACATGTGATTCTCTCTAAACTTAGAACCTTAGTTAACTTGAATTTGGCCCTTAATATTATTTTATTCTAAACTAATGCCCAAATCGCTTATTCCGAGTCTACAAGTTATACAAATATGATCAAGCTCATTGGATTGGGATAGAAGAGTCATAATTGCCTCAATCTTATTTATGTATTTTAGTATAGAGGTTTTGGAGCTTGAAGCCTTCCACGTTCTTTCAACTTCCAATGAGCTATCTCATGATCCAAAAGTCATCTACTAATCAAGGAATGCCTTATGTGAATGTTAAGCTCATAACTACTAAGCCATAACAAAAAAGATGCACAATCTCTATATAACCAGGTAAAATTCCTTTGACCCTAAAGCCCAATGCACTTAACACAACCTATACTTGAACCATAATCTCCCAACGACAAGGCAACGACAAGGAAAAGCATTTTCAAAGATATGTCCTCATTAACTTTCATACATCCATACAAAGAACAACGCGCTAAAATTCTAGCACTTTCTGATGTAAACCTGTCTCAACCATTATGAATGCTAGCACAAGCATATTGTTGGTAAGTTTCAATAGGTCCAACCATAGAGTGGGCTCGAAATCTCTTGTTTCAAGAGCTACAAATAAAGTACTGCTACATAATAGATCCACCCATGCTGTAAGAGGTAAAATGGATTGACAACCCACTCTTCTATATAAGCTAACTGTTCTTATCAATAGCACTAACTGTTCCCTATCAGGTTTTTCCTCCTAGATAATGAAATAGGCATGTATATCCTACAGTTTCTGTTTTCATTAAAACAAACTCTCCAGCATTGGTCCTGCAGCCTGCTCCTAATAAGTGGAGGGTAACTAGTTTATTACGCCTAAGTTTTATGCAACTTCTAACGAACTAAACTACAAAACTTTGTGCCTCAAGTCCTGCAACAGGTGGCAATTGCAAAGTTTTGATGTAGCATAGACATTTATGGGCATACTAGGTGAACTAATCTGCTAATTGGCAAATACTAGATTACATTTCATAACTTCTATACGCAGGTGCAAAAGCATTTCAGTTCTAGAATCGAATAAGCCGTCAAGAAGCATGTACTTTATGTAGACAATGACTGCATAGCATGAAAGTACAGTTACAATGTTCTAAGCTCATTTATTCACAAATCAAGAATGATGCAGATTTCTGCGATAACACCTTAGTCAAACCAAAATTCCATCATCCTAGATCAAGTAAAATGTAGCTTGAAACCCTAAAAAAAGAGCTCAAAAAGGAAATTTCAGGGGCCCGCCTAGTTATTATCTATATGAATGAAAGAAATGGAGTGCAGTCGTAGTCAACAATTGAAAGTCTGCAGCTGAATGATGGTTACCTAGCATTCATTTGACACAGCCGTCAAACATACATGCATTTAAATGTTTGATATCACATTCAAGAAGCATGCACTTATGTAGACAATGACTGCATAGCATGAAAGTACAGAGACAATGTTCTAAGCTCATTTTATTCACAAATCAAGCATGATGCAGATTTCTGCGATAATGCCTTTGTCAAACTAAAATTCCATCATCCTCGATCAAGTAGAATGAAACTGGAAACCCTAAAACAAAAGCTCCAAAAGGAAATTTCAGGGGATCGCCTAGTTATTATCTATATAAATGAAAGATGTGGATTGCATTCGTAGTCAACAACTGGAAGTCTGCAGCTGAATGATGGTTCCCTTGCATTCCCTTTGCAAGATAACCTTCAAACTTATTTAAATGTCTGATATCACATTCATTTCATGTTTACAGATTTATCTCTGAAAAACTGCAACTCAATCATGGCTTTCTAATATTCACTTTGCCAGATAACTAAAACATAGTAGCCTTGAATGTCCTAATCTCCTTATTCCTTTGTATTCTTGTTTAATATAAATCTTATCTTTTAGCCTGCAACTTTCACCTGAAGCATAGCATCTTCTTTCTGCCTCCGCTTAATTCTGCCAAGAAAGGTACTAGTAGCATAAATATCCGAAAAATTTCTACCTGTGAGAAGCAAGGACAGAAAATAGTTGCGAACTCCAACACGAGAGTGAAACTATAACAGCAACCCTTGATAGAAACCGTAAGTTGAAAACTTTGAAGCTCCTTCAAAGGACTTTTAATTAATCTCTGCTTTGCCCTCTCCTCATAATCTTGTATGAACGAGATGCCACCAGTTGCCGTC
Organism: Diphasiastrum complanatum; assembly: GCA_029204225.1. NCBI lineage: Eukaryota > Viridiplantae > Streptophyta > Lycopodiopsida > Lycopodiales > Lycopodiaceae > Diphasiastrum > Diphasiastrum complanatum. The sequence continues at coordinate 79,583 of MU832142.1, read as the reverse complement.
CGAATCGAATTGAAGATATGAGAAATTAGAATAGGACAAACCATCTAATGAATGCTAAACCTCTCACTGACCAATTCAACAGGAGGACACTAAGCGTTATGATGCTTTCCTAACGTAGCCAAATTACATCTTCCGGGGTTTCATTCATGGTAACCCAGCCGGCAGATATGACTCGAACCAAGAAATGCTACCACCAGCCATAACGAACCTCAAGGTACTTTTCTTTAAGCCATCTGAAGCTCCTTTTAACAGAAGATTTTACTCTTCCTTCAACGGAATAGGCTTTATAAGAAGCCACGCGGGTCTTCCTCTTCAACTCAGGATCGTTGTACAAGCTCCAAGAGCGCGAAGTCTCGGTTTTCTTTTTGAACTTTTCCGGTGGAATGGATTCTGGGTAGCTCGTCCCGAATGAATTGGGATAGCCATCGCTGTTGTATACTTGCATGCGGCGGTCTCCAGACATTTCAAGACTAATCTTCTCGCCTTCACCGAGTACCCTACAGTATGCACGTCTCAAGGTTCAAAAGAATTGAAATTTCTCAGAAGAAGCTGCCTTGGTACACACCTTTAGATCTACAGCAATTCCAGAAGCCAGATTTCTTCGTCCAAATTCCGATAGGCAGAGGAGCCACAGGTAGAACAAAAAGGAATCGTTGATAACGAATTGCTATTTCCGGCTTGAATCTTAAGAACAAAGGGCCCGTATCGTGAACCTCTTTTAAGTGTTGTAGAAATCAATGGATCGACAGCCCGATGCCGTACAAAGGCGTAATGATATCTGATTAGTGAGCTCGAAACAATCAGACGCCTTGATCTTGAACTTATCCGGAAGAAGCTTTAGCTGCAAAGAGTTGAGACACAAGATCTTAACATCCTGAGAAACAAAATTCTGAGAGAAGAAAGATCAGCAAACATATTAAGACATAAACGAATCGGCAAATATCAAATAGATCTAAATCTCAGATAAAACAATCGCATACGAAACACTAAGAAGAAGCTCTCACATCATGTAACGCAGCTCCAAGGATAACAAGTCAAGAGCAAAACGAAGGAATCCAAAGCCTTAATCAGACAAACGAGTGCGTACCAACTGCCGCGGCATAAGAAGATAATAAAGTCGTGGGGATTGCCCCTACGAAAAAAAAACAGGAAAATCAGTAGGAATACTGAACATCCACCATCACCACCAGGATGATGATGATGAAGAATAGGCGCAAGCAGAATGATGCAATTGTAACTTGATGATTTTTACAGTGTCTTTTTCAGATGCCATGTGAAGAGAGGGGAAGGGAGGAGACACTAAGCACTGTGACACGGACACAGCGAGAGCACAGGGAGTCGCCGATCTTGACTGTTGCGGCCATCGCTATTGCTCGCCTTCTTCCTGCAGACGAGAGGATCGTAGTAGTAGTAGGAGTAGTAGAGCAAATATTCTAATAACAAAATGGGTTGTAGGACTAGGATCCCGACACCCGACCCGGTGCTCGCCAAAAAACCCTTTTCTCTTATTTATTGGCCAATTCGTGCTCGTATAACTCTTTTGAAGCCAACCTTTCAAAAAACTTATTGGGGAAAGGAAGGTCACATTCCTCCGCCATTCCAAGGTGGAACTCATGAGGAAGGTGCACCTTTCTCGACGTGAAATTTTTTAAATTTTTTGTCGATTTTTTTTTTAAAAAACTTCTGAGCAAACCCACGTAAAAAACAAGGTAAATTTTTTTACATGCACATCTTGGCATCCGGAAGGTGCATGTAAAAGATTTTGAAAAAAAATAAGGGGAAGCTTGCAAACCTCTTTCCCTTGTGAAAAGGAAAAGATTGATTTTACAAAGGAAGGAAGGACGCCCTTCGAGGGCGTTCCACTTTTTCGGTAGCCCAAGGGCGGACTCCCTTTCTAGGGCGATATTGTCCCAAAAGGCGTCCCTTTTTCTTTGAAGAATATGTTTTTATTTTTTTTGTAGGTTCTTTTACACGCACCTTTCGGGCAGTGTGCGTGTAAGAAAAGTTAAATTTTTTTATGTGCACATTTCGGCACTTGGAAGGTGCACGTAACAAACAATTCAAAATTCTATTCCACATATTTCGTTGTTTGGGCTCCTCCATTTCCTTCACAAAAATATCAAAAATGTTTTTACAGTTTTGTAATACCACTTTTTCCTTCTTTTTTTTTATAAAGTAAGAGGTGCAATTTCTCTCAGGGAATTCCGTGCATTTTTTTTTTCTCTACATGCACCTTCCAAAGGTGCATGTAAAGAAAGCTATATTTTTTATATGGGCACTTTGGGCTCAACCCCCCTTCGGCAATTTTTTTTTTTCAGGTGATAAAATGTTTTAACAAGGTCACACGAAGATCTTTATAAATTCAACAAATCCAAACAGTCACCAATTGTTGAGATTATCATTAGCTTTGTTACGGTAGTGGTAAACTATTGTGACTATTTGCTAAAAGCTAAGGTGTCACTCCTAGGTGTTAGCTACCCTATAAAAATCATGTTCATTCTTTATATAATTGGTTCAAATTTTTTTTAGGAGCATTAGATCCTTAGTATCCTTGGAGAGCATGTTGAAAAAGAAAAATCTGTATTTGCAACTTCAAAGAATATTAGAAGAAAAACATATTTTTCAGCTCAAAATCATATTTGAGAGAGTCAACACAATATATATCTCAACAAAGCTAATAAAATCCATAACTTTGAAATTTATGATAAAGCTAGTGAGTTGTTTAAAAGTAAAAGACTTACTAAATAAAAACCAAGTTAATGTAAAAGATCATGAGCATCTTTGCCAATGAACTAAAGCCAAAAATAAAAGTGGTCTTGAGGTCAATTTCTTTTAGAAAAAATTGTTAACCCAAACTCACTAAAAAGAGATGCCTCAACTTTGAGTAAATCATCATCATGACACCTTTATGATATCAGAAATCCCTAGCCATTATTTTTCTTGGTGATTTTTCTATCTCCCTAGCCAAGAGATCCCTGTTTTGAGATGGGGGATCATCTCCCCAGGAGATCCCTCACCATTTAATCCTAGCTTTGAGATGGGGGATCATGTGGCCCAAGAGATCCCTCCCACTTTGATTGTTACTTTTCGATTAAAACGCATGAGAACAAGGTAAAACAAAAATGGAAATGTAAAGTAAAAATAATGGCCAGGGATTTACATACATTGAGGCTTCAAAATGGGGTCTCCCATGATTCTCGTGTCGTCCCTCGGCTCCCGCCTCGTGCAGGCCCTCAAATCGAGGGAGACCCTCATTCTAAAGCCTCCACTTACTAGTTTCAAAGTTGTATTACACGAAAAGTGCACTAATATCATGTATACATTTAAAATCATTTTTTCTCTCATTATTTATCTTTTCTAGTAAATTGGCAATTTATTTACTAGTTTCAAAGTTGTAGATTTTTTACATGAAAAATGCACCAATATCATGTATACATTTGAAGTCATAGGGTTTAAAAGGTTCCATTACCTTAATAAATTGAGGTGGGCCTCTCTTTATGCTTCTATAAGCTATTAACTGACCAACTAATAGCTAGCAATAGTTACAAAATTGTTATGCTTAATAATTATTTGAGTTTGTTTAAGAATAGCCATTTTCCATCACTAGAAAAATATTCTGGCTCATTTGCTATGTGAGAGCTTAGGTCTTTCATTTCCAAAATCTATTTGAGGTCATTTTGGTACTATTTATTATGCATTTGTTATGATTTGATCAATAGAGCTGATCTTACTTTTGTTTCATACTAATTTTGTCCTGATTTGGATAAGGATTGACCAAGTTTTGGCCAGTAGGATGATTAGCAGAAGTTTCTTTTAATTTCGTGAGTTTTTAAATTTGGTTGGTTAATCCAATTTTTGACGCAGCTTTTGTATGAATTTATATTTTGTGAGTACATGGATTTGTGAATTGATGTTTTGAGCCATTTTTCACCCAATATGGCTAGCAAATGAAGAAGTCATGATCATTCCTTTGGAGGGAGTAAATCTTAAATGTTTTTTTTTTTTTTTGGAGAGGATGAAGTTCTGAAGTATAATTTCATAGCATGAAGGGCTCTAGATTTCCAAAAAGAAACTTTTTTTGTCCCTACATACCTATTTCTCACATCACCATTCTTCCATTTCTAGCACCTCCAACTTTCCTAATTTCTTGCACCTTCTCCTCGATTTCATTATAAAGAGAGAAAAGAATCACTTTTCTTATACTTTCGAGACACAATATTTGAGAAATTCCTGGCAACAATTCAGTAAAGAGAGAAACCCAACATCTTCTCACATTATGTGCCTCATCTGCATTACATCACCAATGCCATTGAATGTATACTAGATACTAAACATCTAGCCCTTCCATCTTCTTGATGTTCTTAAATTATTCCAACTATACTTTTGCTTCTTAATAACTCTACACAAAATTCTTACAATCATTTGCAATATGTGAAAATAACAATAACTCTTTGAACCTATCATATGAATAGCTCATCACAGTTGTAAACCTAGCTTTACACAACCATCCCAACTCCTTTGTCATGGTTGACATACCTAGTTAACCTTGTGGACAAAAATTATAAGATCAAATTTTGATCTGCTAATTTAACACGTAAAAAGGTTGGATTATTTCACAATCTTTGAAAAAAAAAAATTGAATATGAGAATTGGATTATTACAATGTGTCTTTAATACAACTATAGGTGTTTTACGATCTTATCTAGAACTTTCAAGTTGTTTTACATACCTTTGTGATGGTGTAAATGGCATTCATTTGATAGCCAATGTTATGTTCTGATTGTTTCAAAGTTAGTCGTAATTAGCATGATTCTCCACTAGACACACTAGAAAGCATGTTGATCTATAGATCAAATCCAATCAAATCAATTACCTAGGAGTTCAAGCACACTATGCAATTGTAGCCCACACAAATAAATGCAAAGCATTGAATGATCAATAATCGATCTATTTTTTTTCTGGATATTTACTTGTTTGAATCATTTTTGTTACTTTTGGAGCAACATTTGACATGCTTGTAGAATGACAGAAATTTCACACATTGTAGGAGGGATGTGTGGCAAGTAAATCGATACCCAACTCTCAAATAACGTTCTTAACATTTTTTTAAGAATTTAATATTTTTAAATCATCCCTGAATGTTTTGTTGTCTAATTGGGCTAAGTAGAACAAGTATGATTATGGTTAATTCGATCCCAAATGTTTCTCATATTTAAACATATTTTTCGAGAGCATATATATATATATATATATATATATATATATATATATATATATATATATATATATATATATATATATATATATATATATATATATATATATAGAGAGAGAGAGAGAGAGAGAGAGAGAGAGAGAGAGAGAGAGAGAGAGAGAGAGAGAGAGAGAGAGAGAGAGATTAAACCATACACATAGTTTCTCTTGCTTAAGCAAAATCAAACCCTATGAAACCTTGGGATCGCTGATTCTGGTGTGATGATTAATCTTGATCAGTTACTAATCAGTACAAGTGGGGGTATAAAAATGTAAGCCAAACGACATGTGTATTCAACGATTTTCAGAATATAGGAAGATCATTGATGTATGATACTAAATCAAGTCTCTGTTGGAGGCCGTCTATGGGCACTCCTCATAAGTTGGTTGTGAGAATATACTACCCTGTGGATCTGGCTATTCAGGCGCTCGTATATCAACGTTGGTCTGATACTTATATTGCACAAGAAACAAAACTGACAAAACAAAATGATTCAAGCAAGTGATAAGAAGTCTTACCTGATCATTCGCTAATCATAATCCAGGGCGTTGTCTAGAAGAAATGCGAACGTAGATGAGTAAGGATAAGAATAGGGAGAAGAGAAGGAGAGAAATGGTAATGGCTATCAGTATTGCAATTTTTCTTTTCCCAACAAGAAGGTTCTTGAGAAGTCATCTCCTCCTCTTGAACAATGACCGAAAAAATATTCACTCTCTTTTTATAGTAAGACGTGACTTTACTCTTAAATGTCTTGGGCCCAATCATGACAAACACCCTCTTCTATTGATTGGCCTAATTTCAATTGCAAATTGGAGTTTTTCAATCAACATTCTTTGACTTGTATGGTCCCTAACTTAAGATTTGGTCATTTGGGATAGTTAACTCAAAAGGGTGTAACATAAAGCAAAATCATGGGTGGCCACATCTGTTTTCAAGAAATATAGTACAAGAGAAATAGTCCTAATTTGAGTACCTTCATTGAAAATTGATTATCCACATTTAATATTCTTCTAAAATCTCTAAAGACCTATCTCCTCACCATAAAATGGAACTCCTCTATATGTGGCATCTTCAAAAGCTAGACATTTACAAAGCATTTAGGTTTGATGAGAAAAGTCAACCCAACTTGCTAGAAATGAGAGAGCTCTCTTTTATCTTATTTTTACCTATGACCAAAAGCACAACTACTTAATTAGTAAGATCCTTACCCCAGATGGTCACACAATACTCAGCCCCACATATTTTTCCACTCTTGTGAAAATTACTTATTCTTTCTGGACCATCCACAACCAATGAATATTTCTCTCAATTGTTGAAAATTTTCACCTTCCCAATCTGTTAGCCCCCTTGGCATCAAAATCTCTCTCTCTCTCTCTCTCTCTCTCTCTCTCTCTCTCTCTCTCTCTCTCTCTCTCTCTCTCTCTCTCTCTCTCTCTCTCTCTCTCTCTCTCTCTCTCTCTCTCTCTCTCTCTCTCTCTCTCTCACACACACACACACACACACACACACATGAAATATTCGTCAGTAGTATTTGTTATAGACACATTAGTAAAATTTAGCTCCGTAATATGTATTAGCAAGGGTGACACATCTGTTGGAATTCGATGCTCAGTCTCAAATCCATTCATTAATGAGCATTCTGAAAGCTGTACAAAATCCAAAAAAAGAAGGCTCGAATTTTGAGCAAAAGATCGAAAAAATTCAAGATCGAGTTTTCTAGAATTTCTTGATACCTGATCGACTCAGAAAGTCCATAATTTTTCGAGTCAGTGTATATTTTGAGTCATTGTACATTTTTCGATACATTGTAACTTCCAATACTGTCGATTAGAAATTGGATCCACGTTAACAGTCCGCTTACTTTGTATATTCAAAAGCGGTTGTAATAAATGAGGCAAATAGCATTTAATGATAATTAGATATTTAGCAAGTACAAAAGATTTTGTAATAGACAAATAAACTGTGGATAGGAAGTTAGTTAAGACTTAATCTTCATCAAAAAACTTTTTCTGATTTTCGAGTTTTTGTAGCCAGCATTATCACACTCAACCAGCTGAAGTTATTACTTCAAGCAGTTGTACTCATTTGTTAATATTAATCAGAGTGCAATTTCAGTCCTACTACTATATCGTTTCATTGTGCATCTGTGAATCATTCATTTTTGAATGATCTGATGCTAACTGTGGCGCTTTTGATCCTACACCAAGCTCACTCATCAGCTCCTACTGATTTTCGACATGGTATCAAAGCGGGCAATTCAGTAATCTGCATTTCTACTATGGATTATTATTAGTCTCATTTCTACCAAAACGACGTCCTAGCAAGCGCGCAGCCAACAGTATCACGACATCGTTGTTTCTACCAACGATCTCGTTCAAACTAGAATGAATCCGTTTTCTAGTACTTCTCTGATCGACAGACTCGATGGCAATAACTACCATCTCTGGAAGTTCAAAATGAAGGTCATACTACTAGCCAAGGAACTGTGGGACATCGTTGATGGCACATAAGTTAAACTAGAAGGTGATGCAGCCATTCAGTCACATACGTGCTACTCAGACTACTAAGGATGCATGGGACATCCTAGCAACACTCTACGATATCAGGGACGTCACCTCCAAACTCCATTTGAGAAAGAAATTCTTTACACTGAGAATGTCTAAAGTAGTAAGTGTTTCGAGTCATATCAACACTTTCCAAAATCTTATAGAGTAGATGACTGCAACTAGCTCAGTCATAGAAGATACTGATGCAGTTATGACTCTATTATTGAGTCTACCTGAGGCCTATAAAAATTGGATCCTGGCAATTTCAATCCACGAGCATCTCACCCTTTCAAGAGTGATTTCATTGCTTCAACAAGAGGAGGCAAGAAGATCTGCATCCTTTTTAGGCTTAGAGTCGGATCCTCAAGTTCTATATTCAAAAAATCAGAAGTTCAGATTCAAAAAGAAGAGCAATATGCAGTCTGGGTCGGATTTCACTCTGGGTCGAATTTTGGCTTAGGATCGAATTCTGGCTCAGGGTCGAATTCGAATTCTTAGTCTTTCCCACCAAAGCATAAATTATTCTGCAAATACTGCAAGAGAACTGGACATGAGATCAAAGACTGCAGAACTTTGAAATTCAATAGTAAGAAGAAGAAGCGGTTCCAACAACAAGCAAATTCTGCCTCAACTTGTTTTTCGACACAACAACAAGAGGAAGATGAAGCAACGTTTATGACCAAGGTCAGAAAACTACAGGATATCAATTCATGGTATCTAGGATCTGGAGCAACACAACACATGACTTACCATCTAGACTGGTTCAGGGATTATAAATCATTCACCCACACTCGCATTGTGCAACTTGGAGACAAATCATCACATTCAATCCAGGTGAAGGAACAGTTAGGATCGAATTCCAGAAAGGTGAAGTCAATGTTCGCCACATTCCAAAACTAACCAAGAATTTGCTCTGAGTTAGCAGAATCACTGATTCAAGTCGAAGGTTCGAATTCGATACAAATGGCTGAACCATCCTTGACAAATCCCGAAAAGTTTTAGCTTTCGGGAGAAGAAGTAACAATCTTTACAAACTCAGCCACTGTTATTCTTCTAACAATCAAGCTCTTTATACTTCCACTTCTGAATCAATTGATATGCTTGCCATTTCAGATAGTATTCAACAAATGTCGACTCAGAGACTAGTACAGATTACATCTGAACATGTTCATAGTAATCTCTCATACTTGACTCTCGAAGTGGAATCCAAAAGTGAGAGGAATGGGAGGATTCGTCGCAGGTCTTTGGCAAAATGTAAAGCCAGGGTTTTGAAATTTACCATTCAGGAAGAGGATATACGTTTGAGGTCCCATGACGATATCAGAAGAGAGACTGATATATTAGGTGTAGGATTTGATTACCCATGTTATATTGGATTCGATGTCCAATGTTGATGTTATGGATGGGGTAGACTTGATGACAACAATGTTTGTTACACCCGATCATGTGTGTAATTACCCATCATATAGGACTCTAGAAGTAGAATCCAGATCTGCTAGGGGTCGAAGGTTGAATCGTAGGTACCAAGCTAAGCGAAGACATCGAACCTTTATTTTGTCTTCGCAAAATCCCGTAGTCACAGAAGTCTCGCATTCTAGGCGGGGTCTTTTTGAAGTAGCTAGATCACTTCAAGCACTAGCATGTCATGATCTTGGATTGATGGAGTTTGTGTGCAGTCATTGTTCAGCCCTAAGATGGAAAACAGAAAGAAGTAACTCTTTATGTTGCATGAAAGGCAAGGTGCGTTTGCCTTTGATGCCATTACCATCTCTTTATCTCCTTAATTTGTACAAGTCTTCTTATGACATGGGAGCTCATTTTAGAAAACATGTTCGGAGTTATTATAACTCCTTGGCCTTTGCATCTCTTAGAGTGAATCTAGATAGATCCACTGCCAACTCCATAGGTAGCGCATATACACTTAGAGTGTTTGGCCGGTTGTATCATCATTTTGCTGGTTTTTTGCCCCTAGATAGACCTTCATTTTCGTAGATATACATCATAAATGGTGATGATTTGCAATTAGATCAGAGATTATCTTCAAATCTCGAGCTCAAGCGTGACGTTATGGGTTTCTTGCCAACTGGTGGTTCTACTAAGTCCCATGTGCTATGCTTAGCAATTGACTCCATCTCCTCTCCCATGGCCTTGACCCAAATGTCATCATCCTTCGGTTCACCATAAGTCGAAGGTTCTTTGCTTTGAATAATGCTAGATAAGAGAGCACAATTTGCTTCATACCTTTCAGGTAGTGTCTTCTCTCTTGTTGATCTTCGTATCTCTCCCTGGCTAGATGATCCTGGAAAGTCATCTATGTCGCGGCTCCCCAACAATCTCTCAAACCACTTAGGGAGCTTCCTGTCAGGTGATCGGCTTCCTGGTGAAAATGTATCCCACGGTACATCCTTCTCCTTGCGTTTGTCACCTGGAACTTCAATCCTTCTTGTACCAAAAGGTTTGTCGAAGGTTCTTTGCTTTGAATAATGTTCAATAAGAGAGCATAATTTGCTTCATACCTTTCAGGTAGTGTCTTCTCTCTTGTTGATCTTTGTAGCTCTCCCTGGCTAGATGATCATGGAAAGTCATCTATGTCGCGGCTATCCAACAATCTCTCAAACCACTTAGGGAGCTTCTTGTCAGGTGATCGGCTTCTTGGTGAAAATGTATCCCACGGTACATCCTTCTCCTTGCATTTTTCACCTGCAACTTCAATCCTTCTTGTACCAAAAGGTTTGTCCCTACCTCTCCAACCTGTCTCTTGAGGTTGAGTAGTAGTATCTTGAGATGTATCCTCATGTTCATCAATCAGAAGGTCAATGAATGGATCATCATTAGGTGGTATCCACACTATACCATCTTTCTCAGTGGATGTGTCTATCTTCTCAGCATCCTCGTCTTCATACATCTTGGATTCATCAAAGATAACATCACGGCTTATATGGATTTTGTTTTCCACTGGATCAAAACATCTATAGCCCTTCACACGATCATCATATCCTAGGAAAATGCACTTGATAGCTTTTACATCAAGTTTATGTCTCTCTTCCTTAGGAATGTGTACAAAGGCTTTACATCCAAAGATTCACAAGTGGTTCATCTTTGGCTTCTTTTTCGTGAATGCTTCCTCGGGTGTTATCTTTGGTATGGCAATGGTAGGACTTTTATTTTGAAGATAGACTGTCGTGCTGCATGCTTCTGACCAAAAATCTTTTGGTAGTTTCATCTCAGCTAGCATAGATCTGGCACTTTCCACAATCGTACGATTCTTGCGCTCAGCAACACCATTGAGAGATATGAGCTTGCGTAAATTGTCTTTTAATCCCACATTGATCACAAAGATCATTGAAGTCGTTAGACTTGTACTCACCTCCACTATCTGATCTTAGGACTTTGATCTTCCTACCTGTTTGATTTTCGACCAATGCTTTGAAGCTCTTGAAGTTATCAAATGCATCTGATTTCTTCTTCAAGAAGTAGATCCATGTCTTACGTGACATATCATCAATAAAGGTCATGAAATAGAAGGCTTTACCTAAGGACATGGTCCTCATAGGCCCGCATAAATATGTGTGGATTAAATCCAGGATGTTCTTTGCTCTTGCAACACCCCCTTTATTGAACTTCTCTCGATGCTACTTCCCATATACACAAGATTCGCACATCGATTTCAAGTGATCTTCTATGGTAGGCAATCCTGTTACCATCTCCAATTTCCTCATCAAACTGAGGCTTCCCAAGTTCAAGTGACCAAGCCTCTTATGCCACAACTCAGTTTGCGATGGAATGGACGATACAAGTCCATGTTGCCCTTTAATTGTAGCATTTAATCTGTACAATTTTGTATTGGGCTCTCTTACTCCATCCGCAATAACTTTGAACTTTTGGTTCACATCCTTCACAAAGCAACGATCATGGGCGAATTCTACTTTCAACTTTTGATCAGTAATGACTCCAACAGAAAGTAGATTTTTCTTCAAACCTGGTACGTAAAGTACCTCCCTGATCATCCTGATTTTGCCATCAGGTAGTTGGATTGAAACGGTGCCTATCCCCTTGATCTTGCACACCTCACCATTTGCTTGTGAAACATATGTTCCATTATCCAACACCTTCAAACTACTGGACCAATTCTTGTTACCTGTCATGTGTCTTGTGGCTCCCGAGTCAATATACCATGCTTGATCATCTTGATTAGATGACAATGCAGATATGAAGATGCTAGAGTCTTCAATCTCACCCTCATCGACAAGGTTACCTGCTTGTTTTGGTTTCCCCTTGCCTTGTTCCGCCAGGAATTTGCGACATTCACTCTTCCAATGGCCCTTTTTATCACAATGCAAGCACTTGCCTTTCTTCTTAGTTTTACTGGAAGACCCCTCATCCTCTTGAGACTTGTCAAATTGCTGCTTAGACTTCTTCTTGCCCTTGCCCTTGCCCTTGCCTTGTTTTTGGCGTGTCACAAGTGCCTGATCGTCAGTATTTTGACGTCTAGCTTTCACCATTTCTCGTCGTTGTTCTTCTTGCATCAAGATTCCTGTGAGCTCGTCAAAGGTTGGCAATCTTTCTCTTGATGCTATTCCGCTCACAAACATTTGATAGGGTTCTGCAATGCTGCACAATGCATTGTGCACTAGCTCCACATCACGTATGCGCTCACCAACTATCTCTCATTGTCTTGATTCTGGTCATGTACGTCTGAATGTGCTCTCCTTGCTCCATGCGAGCACTATTCAACTTTGACTTCAAAAACATGATTCTTGACGGATTTGACGTCTCGAACTGCTTCTTTAGCACATCCCATGCCATTCTGGGTGTAACAGCATCACAAATGTGGGTAATGATGTGATCCTTCACTGACAAGTTAATGAAGGTCAAAGCTTTCCTCATCTTTTTGTCGAATACTTTGATATCTGCTTCATTTGGCGGCCTTCTCTCATCACCTGTGATGACTTCCCACGCGTCTTTCTCCATCAGTATGTTTTTCATTTTGAATTTCCACACTGCATAGTTGAAAATCTCGTCCAATTTGCTACTTTCACTCAAAATGGACTCTCCCATGTTTGCCATTGCAAAACTGCTTGAAACTTCTGCCTTAGGCTAAGAACAGTATGCCGAGGCCAACAGTGATGTCAGAAGTTGAAAATAATGACCTGCACTTTTTCCCTTACCAGGCCACTCGCCGCTTTTCCACCAAATTGAAAGCCAAATCGGCATCGCCTTCCGAAATGCACTCAGTCGTCAACTCCCAACAACGTGCCCAGTGGAATGGTGAAATCACTTCTGGCATACTCCGAACACTTTCTCTGCTGCAATCACTCTATTTTGTTGTACCGTACTTGCGGGTACAGTCCGGGTGCCTTCGTTTGGAGGTTATAGCCTTTCGTTTGGGTCAAAACGGGCAAAGGACCCAAAAATAGGGACTTTTCTAGTTTTTGAATTGTTTCTTCACCTTGAAGAAACTTCACTCTTCACTTGTGAAGGGACCCAACTCAACTTTCAGTATGAAAATTTTTAATGAAGTTGAAGGCTAGAATGCACCAGTTCTTCAGGGCCCTGTTCAAAGCCCATCCAATTGTTGAACCAAATCTTGTGGTCCACGTTTCTCTCCCATCACAAGTTCTGGACCGTCGATGCATCTGACACCTGATCCAAAGGTCCAAACTGCATCTGGGCATTGAACCGCGCTCCTACAGTCGCTATGGCCTTCTAGACGCTACGCTCCCACACTGGTTCCATGCGCGAACAGCCTGCGACCTCCCTGTCTGCGGCTGCGCCTCCCCACACGCAAATTTCCTTGATCTAATTCGCCTATGGATCGATTTGAGCATGATCTGAGGCCTGGAGCAGGGTCACCCTACTGATTCCAAGACTGTAGAGTATTCACTCAGGAAATTCCGTGGAGAAACAATGATTTTAGCTCAACTTGACAAAGTGGCTTTTTCACCTTTTTATCGCAAATCTGCTAGGTTAACTGTCTGGAGACAAATCTCTGACATAAACCTAAGAATCTCTCCATGGCTGGTTGACAATGTAATTAGCTTCCTTCCTGTCCTTATGGCATCCAAAACGGTGCACAAACAGCGAAGAGATCACCAGTTATATATAAAAACCGTAACCCCAAGCCCGGTTTCAATTTTCAGCTGGCTTCAAAATTGTCAATTTTTCACCAAATTTTTCCCTGTCTGATGCTATGCATAGGCTAATAACCCCTCTACTGAGCTTAGCAAGCCTCTATAAACTAGAAACCGTGCACCAGTGCTTCTCTTTCCGTCTTCAACCCACCGTAAACCCCAAACTCTCAGAAGACAGTTCTCCCGAAGCTCTCTTCAACGACGATGTTGTACTGTGTACACTCCCTGTACGACTCTGATACCAACTTAGAATTTGCTTTGCATAGGAACACAAATCATGCTACACAGTAACACAGACAGAAAACACTCTCCACAACAAGCTCACATAGCAACTGTATTTCTCAAAATGAAATTACACTGTACATATAGTTGTTCACTCAGGCAACCCATGCATGACCCAGATTGCCGTTGGCGGGAAGCATGTCCCGTCGACTTGCCTCGTGGCGAGGCCAACTGATCCTTATCCACTGATAGGACCCACAGTACAGTAACACAGTGATTCTACTTTAATTCTAACTGTTTCACCTATACATTTGGGTGGAAGGCTATTGCAAGAGTACGTGTGTGACAATACTAGGATGCATACACACATGCATTCACACACACACACACACACACACACATTTGTGTGTCACATTTGCGCCTATGCATGGGGTAGGAGGATGCACCCATGGTGGCATGGGTGCATCCTCTCACATGAACATAAAAATTGTGGAATAGAAACTTTTATGCATGGAGTAGGATGCATGTCATAGTATGCATCCATTTGGTAGAGCCCCCCAAAACTTTCATGGTGAAAGGTGTTAAATAATAGGGGAAGTATATACTTTCATGGTGAAAGGTGTTAAACAAAAGGAACATTCATTATCAAGATTTCACTAAATTTGAAGGGCACTTTATAGATTTTTTAAATTAACATATTTTCCACTAGAAATGTTATAATAAAAATGCATTTCTATGAATAAAAAATCGGGTGTGAAGGGCTGGGAAGGTTTTAAATGCAGGCTTGCTCACCACTCTCCTCTATTTCTTTCCTTATGTGACTCCTACTCCCCCCATATGGCACACCTAGTCCTTCTTGTAAATTCTCCTTTGACAATTTGAGTCTTGGTTCCATTGGCGAGAGAGCTACTTTGCAATTGACCAAATTATATCTAACTAAAATGTTGTAGATGTACCTCTGTTGTGTGATGTAGACCAACTTCTGTTTTCTGTCTCTGTGGATTTGTATACCAAGGCAGAAATGAGCTTCGCCCAGATCGGTCATGTCAAATTTGGAAGATAGCATTGTCTTAGATTCTTTTATCAAATCGGTACTGTTGCTGAAAAGCAATGTATTATCCATATATAAAGTGATAATGATAAATGACTGCTGCACTACTTTGAAGTAAACGTTTGAATCTGAAGAGCTAGGCGTGTAGCCGTGATCATTAAGAAAAGTATTGATCCTTTGAAACCATGCTCGAGCATATTGCTTCAAGAGCAGCAAATGATAGCAAAAGTCGAATAGAAGAATGCTTGGATTTTGGACTGAAAGTTTCAGTGTAATCGACGTTGTATACCTGAGAAAATCCTCTGGCAACAAGTTGTGTCTTTCTTCTGTTGATGTTTCCATCTGCGTTGTACTTGACTTTGAAAATCTATTTGCAATCAACTACGTTTCTGCTAGCAAGTAATTTGACAATCGTCCATGTTTGGTTCTTGTAAGAGATGAATACTCTTTATCCATAGCTTCTTTCCAGAGATCAAAATCAGGCTGATTAAGTGCCTCTTCGACAGACGTCGATTCCTAAACAAGGTAGGCTGCAGACTTGTTGATATACTGGTGAGGTGCTCTGCTAGTTCTTGATGATCTTCTGGGTAATAGAGGAAGTTGATCATTTTTATCATACTATAGTTGCTGAACTGCAACATCATCATCTTCTGATTCGTCGTTGATTCGTTGTTCGTCAGAAGTAGAAGAACTTGGACCTTCAATGGGAATAGCCGCCTGCGGAACTGGAAAGTTCAAAGCGTCAGGAGAATCTGACAGGTCAGCTACATGGGAACTGCCCTTTCCTTTGAGGTCTTGAAACTAATTTTCTATGAAGATAACATCCTGGCTAGTGAATATCTTCGACTCGATGGAAAAAACAACTTGTAGGCTTGATCTGAAGTAGTGTAGCTGATGAAAACACATTTGATACTCTGGAAGCCGAGCTTCTTCCTGATATCACAAGGTATCTGTGCAAAAGTAGTACATCCAAAAACTCGTTAGTTTGATAAAGAAGTTTTGGTACCTGTCCAAACTTCGAATGGTGTTTTGTCTAAGAGACCTTTAGTAGTACATCTGTTCTGAATATAGGTTGTTGTTGAAACAACTTCAGCCCAGAAGGACTTCGGAAGTGTCACATGTGATAACATGCACTTTGCCGATTCAACTAAGGTTCTGTTTTTTCTTTTAGCAAGACCATTTGATTGAGGTGAATAGGAGGTAATATATTGTTGCTCAATGTCTTTGTTAAAGCAATACTTCTTGAATTCGTTGGAGATGTATTCTCCCCTATTATCTGACCTCAACGCTTTGATTCGTTTGCCAATTTGATTCTCAGTGTGCTCTTTGAATTGTTTGAATTTGATGAAAGCTTCTGAATTCTGTTTAATAAAATAAACAACTGTCCTTCTGGAAAATTTGTCAATAAAGGTAATAAAATACTTTGCATCTAACAATGAAGGAGTTTGCATCGGTCCACATATATCTGTGTGAACAACATCTAGAAGACCTTTTGCCACATGCATATGGTTTGATCTAAAAGAAATCCTAGCTTGCTTTCCAAAAATGCAGCTACGACAGACAGGGAGATCAACCTTACCAGAATGATAGTCGATATCAAGGACCATGGATTGTCTGAACATGTTCAAAATAGATGCATGATTCACGTGTCCTAAGCGATGATGCCATAGTAATGCTTTATTGACTAGAACAAAGGTTTTCAACGCTTGACTAGACTCAGAATAACAATGTGCCAATCTATATAAGTAACCATGCCTCTTGCCAAGTGCAAGGATCTTATTACTCCTATCAATAATTTTGCATTGATCAGATTCAAATTCTACCTTACGACCTAAATCTGTAATTCTACTTACTGATAATTGATTTGTAGAGAGTTTAGGAACATATAAGACTTTTGATAGAAATTTGAATTGATCGTGCTGGAATCGCAATCTTACAATACCTTCACCTTCAATAGTGTGAGTACTATTGTCACCAAGATGAACAAATTTCTTCGTGTTGTAAGGCATGTAGGAGTTGAAGATCTCACGTTGATTGGTCATATGTTGAGTTGCTCCAGAATCTAGAAATCATGAATCATCCAAAACCGCGCTTTGATCTTTGACCATAAATGCGCCTTTGTCCACTTCGACTTGGGGAGATGATGAGAATGTGTTTGCTTGTCGATAAGATCGCTTGGCTGTGTTCTTTGCTTGGAGAATTCGAAAATCCTTGATCTCATGGTTATTATGCTTGCACTACCTGCAAAACATCTTCTTCTTCGACTGTGGATTCAATGACTGTTCTTGACTTTGAGTCGGCTTCTGATTCGTTGCAGCCTTCTTGGAGCTTTTCTGCTTCTGTCGCTTAGAGCCTTTGTTAAAATATAGAGCCTGAGAGGAGGAAGTCGACGAAGTGTTTTGACTTCTTCTATTATCTTCTTGAAACAACATTGTGATAACTCTAGTAAGAGTTAAGTCTGAGTGTGTCGATATGATCATTACCTAGTTCTCATATGTAGAGGGCAAGCTTGAAAGCAATGTCATGATTGTGTCTTGATCGTCTATGACTGATCTGACAGTGGCCATCTATTACAAGAGATTCTTAAACTGGTTAATGTGATTCTGAA
The DNA here is from genome assembly GCA_029204225.1 of Diphasiastrum complanatum. Classification (NCBI taxonomy): domain Eukaryota; kingdom Viridiplantae; phylum Streptophyta; class Lycopodiopsida; order Lycopodiales; family Lycopodiaceae; genus Diphasiastrum; species Diphasiastrum complanatum. Next base: position 61,771 of record MU832142.1, on the reverse strand, counting down.
AAGAATCACCAACAAACATTTTGAATGTGAAGAATTTCCTTCGTAGATGTAACTTGGTAGTTATGTCCCTCACATCATATAGTGAGTTCAGGATGTCCCAAACGCCTTTTGACGTTTTAGCTTCAGCTATGTGTCCAATCTGTGTATCTGATATATTGAGGATAATAAGCACGAAAGCTTTACCATCCTTCAATTTCTACTTTGAGTTGTCGTCTTCAGGTTTTACTTCTGTACCTGTAACAACATCCCATAATTTGCTGGCGATTAGCAAGGTCTTCATCATAAATTTCCACAAATAATAATTGGATCCATTCAGCTTGTCTGCGATGAGACCGACTTTACTTTGAGAATCCATCTGGAACCTAGTCTGTAAATTGTATCGATGACGCTAAGATGTAGTAATCTCAACAATAGGAAACCAATTCTATGATACAGAAAAGTTAAAAAAGAACTGAAGAATTTGATATCTCGAGAGATATCAAGTATTAGACATTTCGCTCTGATACCATGTCGGAAAGAGGTGTGCAGAAGATAGGTCGAACTCGAAAAGAAACGAACTCAAAGAGAAACGAATGAAAATAATCGAGTGTCTAGAAATAATACTTTTCGTGCGTGGCAGAATGAACTATCTTCCTCTTTCTCTATGCATGACTATGCCTATCAATTTCAAACAAAAACAATAGTGATAGAAATCACGTTTGATCTTACAGTAACTAACGTTGAAATCATCAGTACTACAGTGATTACGTAGTCAAACAATAATGCATTGAATTATCAGAGAAATAATTTGTCACAAAACATTTGTAAATCGCTAGACAAATAATTAGTCGCGAAGAACTACAAAAAACGCATACACTTTGAGACAAAGCTGAACGCAATGAAAATGGTATTGATTTAGTATGAAAATGAAACAAAAATAAATGAGTACAATAAGTTGCGGATCGAAGCTCTGAGCGACTAAGATGAAAGTCTGAATTAAGTGCAATGTTGATAAGCAGTAGCGCAATAACAATCTCTAAAACAACTCTAAGAAGTGAGCTAGAATGCTCAGGAGTGTTCAAGCTTGCAGGCTTGAGAGAGAGAGAGAGCTAACTATTCAAATGCTTCTTCATAACTTGAAAATTTTATAAATATGAACAACTATATATACTAAGAAATTAGGTCTTCAATTGCGATTGCCAGTTGGCTGGTATCTGTTGGCATCCATCTGGTTCCTTGTCATTGATTGCTGATAAGCGGTGAAATTGGCCGTAAACGTTCTGTCTGCATAAATGAACCAAACTGTCACTTCTGCCAAAAATGAACTGAAACAGCCATAGGTGACACTGTCCAAAAAGACGATAGTATCATGATTTTGCGAAAAACGCGACAATGCCTTAAAAATTGATTTAGGGTTGCCCTACACTTTGCCAGAGTCATTTCCTTAACTTTTGAGACTCTTTGAAAAAAGCGAAAAGTGCGACATCTTGTCAAGTGAAAAATGTGACTCTGCATATTTGCTCGCAAATCCTAACAGGCAAAAAATGCAAAAAGCAACACTGCATTTTTACACGAGATTCCTAATAGGCGACAACTTCGCAAAAATGAGAAACTGAAGTGACACTAAGGTAAAACTCCGTGTATTTCCTAGCCGAAGTGAGAGAAAAATGAAATGCGACACTGTGGTAAAACTTCGTGTAATTCTGCAGATTGTGTAAAAACACTTGTAAAATTGCAGACTGTAAAAGAACGGAAAAATTTGCAAAACTGGATAAACAACAGATGAAGATTAAAACGATTAGTCGATTGGTAAGAAGGAAAATAATCCAACAATTTAGTATGCCTGAGACATGGTTGATGAGCTCTAAATGATAACTCCTTAATTTTTGATGAGTAGAAAAGTATCGTGAAAATTTGCTTTTCTCTAGATGACATGTAGGCCTTAAATGGAATGATTGTTATGGTGCTTTCCCATGGAAAAGGACTTAAATTTGTGACTGTTATGGGCCCCAAAATCATATTTTTGAGATTGTAAGCTTCATACAAATACATAATACATTGGTGTGATGTGTAACAAAAATTAAAATGAAATAAAATAAATTAACGTGAAGATTTTGCTTCACAATCACTCATGTACGTTGGAAATGTTTAAACTTTGAACACACACACACACACACACACACACACACACACACACAGTTTAAAATATTCAAAAATACATTTTGGAAACAAATTGGATCGCAAAGAAATTTTTGTTCCCAAAAATATAAATTAATCAATTTTCTTTTTTGGAAACATGACCCATCATTTTAAGATATTGGTTTCATAATATTTTATAGGTCATGAAAAGGGCCTTATATAGCCACTTAGATTTGAAGAACTTTGTAGTGCACTATGAGTCATCAAAGTTTGAAATCATTGAGAAATTGAATAAGTTATCCTTCATAAATTCTTCATGGTTTAGAGAGAGGAAGTCACCCAAGACATTTCTCCTACATCCTCAACCATGAAGAGAAATTTTTCTCTATATTGTTATGTGCATCACATGGATTTGAAAGTACAATAATGGAACCTTGTGGGCTTTTAAAATACCTAGAAAACATGTAGAATGTTTGAGGTTCTATATGTGCAAAAGTGATATTTCAAAGGGAGGAAATATCCAAGATTCCAAGTTAATTTGATATCACTTAAAGACATTGAGAGCATAACACTTTTCAATCATATTGATGGATAATCAAATTACTCTAAATGACAAGGATTCCAAACCAAGCCCTTCATTCAAGTTCTAATGTATCTAATCTAGAAGGGTGCCCTTCACATGATACATGTGAGTTCATTAGGGCCCTCACATGATACATGTGATTCCCTCTAAACTTAGAACCTTAGCAAAATTGACTTTGGGGCCTTCACATTATATTAAATTAAACCAATGCCCCAAGTCTTTTTATTCCTAGTCTACAAATTATGCAACATATTCTTATGTAGTTTTTTTAGCTAGTGGAAGTCCTTTATGTGCTCAATTATGTTCTTCATCACAAATGACTTATGTTTGGTTTATGAAGTTTATCATTGAACGATTGATGACTTTAGCTATATCAATTTAAAATATGAATTATTCTACATTCCGAATAAAAAAGAATATACAAAACTATTCAAGGGAAGACATATTATATATTTTATTTCAAGATTCCAACTTCTAATATTAATATTCAACTTTTTGTTGAGAGATAATCGAATTTCTTTTACCTTAAGTAATTATTCAAATTTTTCTTTAATAAAATATTGAATAGACATTTAGCATATGTGATTTCAGAACTGATGATGTACATGATATAGTTACAGTTTGAATAGATTGATATCTATCACTGGCAACCTATTGTCATGAGATGTAACACCTTCAGTCTGTCTTGTATGCAACCTATAGAATCTTTGAAACATTTGGCTAGAATTTCTCCTATTAGAGAATGTCCTCCACAATGACAGGTATGAATTGACAATGGATTGAGCAGTAATATATGAGAAACAATAGTAGCTTGATGTTGTAGTATGTAAGCTTGAGAGAGGTGGTTATCAATGGGCTTATAGCCAAAGATCAATGTTGAATAATCTATTAGTAGTGATGTTCACATGCGTAGAGCTACTGCAACCAGCTATCCTTGTATTAGAGACATATAAGTATGAGGAAGCTATTCAAGAGAGTAGATCAAGATGGGAATACGAGAGTGAGGGGGTGGGTGTATCCAATCTTGAAATAATGTTGACTGGCCAAAGAGACCACAAAAACAACTTGGAGAAGCCAATATCTTGATATGGATCTTGGAAAATCTTGAGAAATCATGAAAGAGAGGCTTCAGGAGCCAATATGTTGAAGTAGTTCTTGATCAATCCTAAAAATCTTAAGAGAGGAAAAGTGCAAAATTAGTCCATTTCCATGCCCTAACATGGATCTTTCTAGCATGAAGACTATTTCGGAGAAGTAATGATGTTGTCCTAAGGCTATCATGAAGTTTGGTTAGGATTTGGTTAGGATTGGACGCCATTAAGGGTCTCAAAAAGTCAAGAAATAGTGTATTTTTGAGGTTTTTGAGCTTGAATAACTCTCAATAGGTGGTCTGAACCTGCTGGATTTTCTTACAAACTGAAAGATATGATGTATTTCCTTTTATTTGATCCATCATTCACCTATTTTGGAGTTGGGGGGCTTAGGCAGCAATATCTTGAAGTTTTGCTTGTTGAAAGACTCCATAAATGCAATTTTTGCATGATCTAAGCTTGCTTGATATACCTATTGGAAGACTCCATGCCTCTCTAATGAACCTTATAAGAGTGCTTGTAACCTCTGATTGGATGCATATTGGGCTGGAGTTGGATTTTTAAGAATACCACCTATAGATAGTGCACCCTCCTATTGCAATTTTAGGATATTATAACTCACACATGTGAAGCCTAGGTGGCAGGTTGACATGTCAAGTGTCTTTCTAACCTCTTCTCCCTCTGTCCTGTGCTTTACAGCGACCAAATTGGAGTCCTGTAGCAGAAGTTATGGCCGTTGGAAGTTTGGCAATTTTTAGAGTAAAATTTGAAAAAATTTCGAATTATTCTGATTGTATGCATGTTTGTGAAGTAGTTGAGTGCTTTTCCAGTGTTGAAAATGTTTGGATGAATTTGTATGCATGATACAAGGTGGTACAATAGTTGATCAGAGTAATTTCATGTTTGAATACAATTTTATAAAAGCTAGTCAAAAAGCAAATTTTGCAATTACTAGGTATTTTACATAATTTTTTTTGATTTTATAGAAATCACTACATGTCATGTCTGATGCATGCCGGATTTTTCAAAATCCTTTCGATATGGGACGACAACTGTGAAACTGCCAAGTCGATGCTTTAAATCAATTTTCATAGTTTTGGTCCATACTGAATGGAATTTGAAAATCCTAGTTACGTAAAAATTTGAAAGAATCGTGGATGTTTTGATTTTTTTCAAATTCGTTGGTTTTTGGTCAAATAGAAATCGCTTATAAAGTGAATGATCTTACGGAGTTGAAATCAGTCAGTTTTATAAGGTCATAGTACGTTTCAGTTTCGGTTGAAGAGTTTGGAATCTGTCAACTAAAGTCAGCATTTCTTGTTTTATGTGATCAATAAAGACCAAGAATAATGCAAGTCTTATTGAAACGGTTTATATGCTGATCTATTTTGTTGATTTGCCAATAATTGAGTTCGACACTTAATTAATGAACAATTGAAACTATTTTGGATAACCAGTAGATAAAAGTACTACTTATTCAGGATTGGTCCTTTTCCTTGCCAAATCTAGGGCTTTCAGCCTGAACCACATTTGGGAAGGAAGGAAATGAAGCTTGAGGTGTAGAGAATTGGTTGACTGAGTCGATCCCATTCGCTAATCTACTTTGAATTCCGAAAGTATAAGTGATTGTCTGCAATTGGAAATTTAGGCTTTTGGAATTATATTTTTAAACTGCCTCTGAAAAATGGGTTCCTTTCCCCAATGTTCATTTAAAATATCGAGGAATCGAAGATTCTAAGGGAAGAGGTAAGGGTAGCCGAATAATAATCCATTCATGGAACCATCTCTGTTTTGCAATTGGATTTGGATTAAAACCCTATAATTTGCAAACGACAGGAGATGGAATGTGTTCCATACAAGAATCACGTAATTTTAAATTCTTTTTGAGCCATTATAGAGTGGTTCTTTATAATGATGGAAACAACCAAGAGTACTTCTAACTTTTGGAAGAATGAAATTTTTTTTACTGATTTTGGAATGGATATCATATATCTATTACAATATTATTTTCGGTTACATTAAGATTCTTAATGTTCCTTTTGGTTCAGTGAATACACTTGCAACGTTTCAACAATATTTGAATGATATATTTTGTCCATACTTGGGTCAGTGCGGAGTGGTATTCTTAGATGATGAGGTCATCTACAGAGAAACACTTAAGGAGCATGCTAGAGTGATCTGTAGACCGATGGTTAGTGACAACTGTAATGGTAATACTAACAGAGAAATCCATTGCTTATTTGTTTCAAGGTATTTTGGGAAATAGAGAAACTCTCTAGGGATTTTTGCGAATAATCTGGAACTAGATTTTATTGAGCTGTGAGTTATTCATAGTTATAGATAGTAGTGGTAAAGATTAAATTTAGATTCAATTGATTGGCTTACCAAGTATCATTTTGTTATGGATTGGATCAGGTGGGAATAAAGCTTTAATCTTAACCTTTTGTCCAAAGATGTTTGTATAAATCAACCTAATCTTGGTTTGAATACTAAGAGGTTGATTGCATGAAGAAATTTTGTTAGTAAAAGTTTGATGGTTGGATATTTTTGCAGGATTCTCAGCGAGTTATGTGGGTAAAATATACGGTTTATAGCCTATGTTTATGGATAGGAACATAGTTGGATATGTTGGTTACATAAGTCCTAATCTTGTGGATCTACTTTGTGTTCTTATGTATCGAGTTTATATAGTATACTTAAACTAGTCAGTGAGCATAGACATATGAACAAGTAATGTTTAGAACAGTTACTTGCAGGTTAATGATTCATTCTTTGGAAAAGATAATTCATTAACTTAGTAATGGTTTAGAAGAGGATCTAAATGTGGTGTTGTTTTGAAATAAGTTCCAGGATATACGAATTTGGAAACGAATTAATGCCACAAAAGTTAGAATGGCCCCTATGTGATTTAGATATTATATGAGAACAACACTGTGAAATGTGCTGAACGTTGTGTTCAAACATCGTGTCGACATCACCAAAATTAAGGCATACCGTATCTAGAGAAAAAGACTACATATATAGCATATAACATTTGTTACATTTTGTTTTTCTTTCAGGTGTTGTTTTATACATGGTAGACAGATCACTAGGAAAAAAAAACCATAACATTTAAAATATTTTTCCTTCTTTTTTGAAGCTACATGTAATACATACACCTTGATGGTCGGTGGAACTTGTAGATATCCAACTAGAGAAGGCACCATAGGAGCTTTGTTACAAGTTTCCAACGAGGTCGAGATAACAAACATAGGAGTCTACTTGGACAAAGGTCTCACGAACAATACCGCCAAGTATAAAAGACTCCTCTTGGGCCTACACATGGCAACTAGACTACTACAAGAAGGACGTTGCCTAGGAATACTTGGGAAATCAATTGGTGATCCGCATTATGACTTGTATGTACCATATCAGAGACAAGAGACAAGAAAGTAAAAGCCTACTCCATAGCCATACAAGGACTGACGAAACACTTTTTCAAGGTAGAATGGATGCACATCCCAAGAAAATAAATACAAGGGTTGACTACTTGGCCAATTGGCTTACATTCAAGATCACTACATAAGTTATGGACCCAAAAGTCATGCTACTAGCAACTTAACCATGACCGTAACTATGGGTATTGCTCAAATTCAAGAATGTAATGCAGCAAGAACTATCCAAAACGGTTTTAAAAGACCATCCAGATAATTTAGCCTAGGGATTGATGCACAACAATACCATGGAAGAAGAACAACTACCATGGAAGAAGAACAACTACACACATCGTAGCAAACTAGCCAAAATCCTACCAAGAGAGCGGGATAGAACCAAGATGGGAGTATAGAATCTAAAGGAGAAAATTAGGAAACTAAAAAACCTCAACATCCAAAAGACCGATGAGTTAATGGGGCAAGTAAAAAAAGGGACACCTAGAGGTAGAGCTGTAATGCATTGGAAACAAAAAATCAAATCCAGACCACATAATACCAAGAGTGAGTCACAAACAAATTTCGAACAATAGAATGTTTAAGAGAGGAGTTTGTTGGCCAAAAAGTAAAGACATACCACAATTAGGAGCAGGACAAAGAGAACACACACCTCGACAAGACCCACCATAAGGTATAGACCCTTCCTACAAAAGAGAAAGAATTGCTTACAGAAAACTTTTATCTTGATCACGTTGGCTCTACCTCCTCTGTATTCCATGTGTGGTATTCCCTCTAAATGATTGTACTTTTAAGCTTTGCCCAAAGCAAGCACCAGTCTATTCCAATGGCCTTCAACTCCAAGAGACTTTTACTACCTATAGGGGTGCATGCAACAAATTGAAATGTTTTGTCGTATTGACAAAAAATAGTGCCAGTGTAGTTAGCGAGACACTATGTGTGGTGGGTCTGTGAGTGGCTATTGAACCCATGGGAATGACAACACAAACTTGCTAACCTAAATATGAGGTCGTGCTAGTGTAGCCTAACAAGCTATTGGAAAAAAATTGATTTGGCCCTATAATTAAAGGTACATGACCGAACTACTAAAGAGAGAAAGACATTGAACAAGATGTTCAAACATCAATTCTAGGTAGGAGTCGACCAATGACAACAATCAAGCCAATCTAGGGCCAGAGCAACATATTGGTAGATTTGACATGTGCAAACAAGCGTACAAGTAAGCTCTCCAAACACATGACACTTGCACCCCACACGCATCATCCTATGCACAATATGTTTGAAACAATTTATTGCAAGTCCAAAAAGATTGCATCCATAGTCATCTACATTTTGCATGGTGCCGATGAGGGTGTCTATCTTTTACACCTCAGGATGGGCATGTATGCTTGGATATGTGCAATTGGTGGGTCGGAGTGGAATATAGTTTTTTTTATTATCAAAAAAATTTGATTGGCTACATCTACCATTCATCATTGCTTTAACACATATATCACACCAATTACTAGAGATTATCCTCAAAAGTGCATCCATCTCTTTTATCATATTCACCAAGAATTGCATATGCATTCCACAAAATGCATAAGATCAAGATGGGACATTCTCTCATAATTTGTGGGGAGTGGGCGCATGTTGCCAATCTAGGTGCATGGGATGTAATGCATGTATGCTGAAGATCTATAGATGTTTACATTTGGGGTTTTAAGTGATGGCTCTTAGATGATCATTACCAATACTTTTGTTGAAGGAGCCTAAAGGCTTAATTGATGCCCCTTGGGATTGAACCTATGAAGATCGACTGGTTAGCATCACCTCTCACAAGGGTGCTGAGCCCATCAACTATGACAAGGACAAATACTCTGGATCCGTCCGAGTGAAGACCACACTCCCTAGTGGAAGTCGCCAATGTTAGCCGATTTTTCGTCACTTAAAATCAGGCACTTATTAGAATTTTTTTTGCTATACTATAATGATCGGCATGTAAAAGTAGTTAATGGCTTAAATTGCCCTACAGATGGGGTCCTAGCCCCCAATCCAAAAATGAGCTAGCATCAAATTTTAAGATGGCCTTAATATTGGCCAGTAGTGATTAATGAAGTTTGATGGTTTTGTAAATCGAGCATGCCACAATTACCGTATACTCATTTTCCTTGATCTAATACAAAATATGTAACGTTACTTTTCAAGGAAACTCGTATGTCAACAAGCCTCGAGTCCCCATATCCCTCACAAGAACAGCTACCATTTAATGGAGATGGTAGATGAACAACTACCATATCTCTTCAAAATGCTCGTTATCATCTCTTGCCCTTAGATTTGTGAGACAACATTGCTCAAGGAGTGGTGCTAGAGGTGATACTAGTGGTGCATGAGTCCCCGTATCCCAAAGATCTAAGGGTGGGCAATGATATCATTGTTTTGAAAAAAGAGTGATATCATTGCCGTCTTCATTAGATGGGCACTTCATTAGATGGGCACTGTATCCATTAGATGGGCACTTGCAGTGGTGGTGCAAAATAGGCTGCTCCCTAGAGGAGTGGTGATGCCTAAGACCTAAGACGGCACTCCCCGAATTGGGCCAATGGGAACAATAACTTCATAAGCAAGCAACTAGGAAACGGAGGAAGACCAGAACAGGCGAAGGCGATTCACGACAAATAGGTGAGAGGAAGTGCTCGATTTCTGCTTCTTATAGTAATTATGATTGCGTATTGAGCTCAGAATTGTGGAACAGTATGGGGATCATCAGTAAAGAAGAAAGAGTTGTTGAAGGTTCTATAGTTTTTTCCACAATTGGGCGATGCAACTATGCTTTCGATGTGTTCTCTTTGCCTGTTCGACAGCAGCAGCAACAAGGCATCCAGGCCTCATTTCAGCACCTCTCTCTGCTTCCTCCGCCAGCTTTGAGTCAGCTGGAGGAAATTCGTCACACCAGTGGGAAATCGGTGAGCTACAATGGCCATGCTGTTGAGCGATCTCAATGGGATCTTGTGCTCTTCCAAGGAAAGGGTGAGGGGTCGAAGCTGATCGAAAAGCCAGGAGATGATTGCTCGGAGCTGCTGGCCTATGTCTCGGAAGATGGTGGAGCTCTTCAAATCCGCTTCGTCTTATCAGGTAAGATTCAGCACAGTTTTGTGATTCAGTTTGGCTGTTGAGACCTTTTGCGAGTTGAAGGTGTGAGGCGTTCACAAGCTACAAGAAAGCTAGATGCATTAATTGCATCATCGGAAAAGTAAATCTCGAAAGAGACACTGACAACATATAAGCGATGATCTGCATCAACCTTACTTTCCACATCCAGTCCACCTCATTATATCTCCATACAAATAGGCTACTGCCAAAGAAGACGTTCCTGCCATTGCAAGAAATTGCATTTTGGTCATATACCCGTTAGAACCAACACCCCCCTAAGACAGTGACTAACCAGGATAGTATTGAATTGACATACAACAATCTCTCTCTCAATTCAACAACTATCCTTGCTTAGATGATACTATTGGTAAACATTTTAAAGATACTCAAATCTTTCTCAGTTTAATGCCTTTGTGATAATGTCAGCCATCACCATTTCTTTGGTGGGACAAGAGTGACAAGTTTTCATTCTCTATCAATTCCTTTATATATATATAATGGCATTCAAGACTTTTGCCCGAGTGTTTACGGGTGTGCTCTTTGGGAAACAATCATTCATTTTGAATATTTGCCATAGCTTGTGCACTTATCGTTCTTGATTCGGCCATGTTATCTTTTGGTCTCTGTATCTTATTACCTGCATTCCTTGACAATAGTGTAAATCACGTAAGTCCTTGATGTTGAATTTCCCTTTTATATTTTCGTTGCAATCATTCAAGATGATAGTATCATTGCCTATCATATTAGGGTCACAACCTACAAGAAAGCTAAATTGAGAATTGCATAATCCATGAAAAGTAAAGCATAAAAGAGACGCTGATAACACAAGAAATTATTGAAATTACCCTGACATTAGGTATTCACAATACACATCACCATTATCTCTATACCAAAAGGTTACTGCCCAGAAGAAAAGGCATTTTGATCATGTACTTGTTCGGTAACATGGTCTGCTAATTTGAACACTTCGCCGTTAGACAATTGTATGCGGTTCAATTCAACTGCTATTTCAAACTAACGAGGATGGTATTGAATTGACATCCAACACAGGTTACATCAACTTTATTTGATGTTTGTCTCTACATTACGAACTCACTGAGGACATGTAATTCACACGTACTCACAGTACCTAATTAAAGTGGAAACAGTTGAGGTTTACTGTTCTGTAGTGTGTTTCTAAAAGTACGACAACTTTGTGATTCAGCAAGATGGAATGATGGAGATATGTTATAAGAGAAGTGGTTGGACTGCATAAAGTTAAAAGGTTTCATGCCTTTTATGTTATATCAGTATACTATTCTAGATATAACATATATGTATACATTGAAACTTTTGCAATCCATCTTTGAGGGTAGTGCTTCCTCAAGCTGCTTGTCTGGTTTCTTTTTGAGCAAAGATTTGATCTGTATTTGAAGATTTGAAATAATTGAGTTTTTCGATTGTTAGGTGCTGAAGGCCGTATTGGGCTAGAAACTAGCCAAACCAATGTAGAGTGGGGAACATCTTCTCTGGCCCTTCGGGATAAGCCATCTGTGGCAGGTGGCAGACTGGTTTATGTCTCCACAGAAGAAGCATCTAACTCTCCTCGAGAGAGCTGGAACGCAGTGTATTCTACTCATCTGAAGACAAGGTCGACAACTCGCCTTACTCCCCAAGGAGTTTCTGATTTCAGCCCTGCCATTTCACCATCAGGTGAGCTATCGTGGTATTCTTCATCATTGTGCAGTCTGTTTACAGTGCAATAAAAATTGAGAGAGAACCTCAAACAAATATTAAGCTTGCAGGCAAGTTGGTGGCAGTAGCAAGCAACCAAGAACATGGATGGCAAGGAGAAATTGAAGGTTTATGTGTTGATATTTATGTGTGTAATGCGGCTGATGGAACAAACCGTCGCTTACTGGTCAAGGATGGGGGTTGGCCTAGCTGGGCTAATGATCATACTTTATATTTTCATCGACAAGCTGATGATGGTTGGTGGAGTGTCTTTAAAGTGAACCTTTCTGCAGAAGGTATGCAAAGAAGTCACTTCACTTAAGAAACGAAGAATTGTAGAGGACATTTATTGCTTAACACTACTTTTTATCGTTTATTTAAGTGCTAGCTTCCTGGTAAAGCTTGTGATTTCCGAATGAAAAAGAGATTGTGGCATCATATATGATCTATCATTCTAGAGTCTCTAGGACGTAAATCGCTAATTAGCAAGTGCTGTTATTAAGAATTTTATGGTTGGTCATTTGACAAAGCTTTACTCCGAGGGGAACAATGTCAGATGCAATGAGATCTTGAAATAAGTTTGTGACGTTCAGGTTCAGACGAGGCTGAGCGTGTTACACCACCTGGTCTGCATGCTTTTACTCCTGCAGCTTCACAAACAGGTCAGTGGATTGCTGTTGCAACCCGGCGCCAAGATTCTGATTACCGTCATGTTGAAATTTTTGATATGCAAAGGCAAAGCTTTCAGAAAATCACAAGCTTGATCAATCCTCATGTCCATCATTACAATCCCTTTGTATTTCCAAATTCTGATAGGGTAGGTTACCATAGATGTAGAGAGGTATTGAAACCAGCTTGGACAAGTGAAGATATCGGGGATAACGTTGAATCCACCATCAATACTATTGTGCCTCATTTAGAGCCTATACTCTCACCAATCCCACGCTTAGCTCTCCTTCGCATTGATGGTGCATTTCCTGCAGTATCTCCAGATGGCTGTATGATTGCTTATATAGCTGGAGTCGGTTCCGAGGGATTATATGCCATGAATCTCGATGGGACTGGTAGGAGAAAAATCTATGAGCAGAGTGCGTTCGGAACTGATTGGGACACAGTAAGGAAAGGTATTGTGTACACAAGCCTTGGACCAGCTTTTGCTACAGAGGACAAGACGGTCCACATTGCTGCAGTTCACGATGCTGACATTATTGATCTAAAACCAGGAGAGAAAAACCCCTCAGTTAAGATCCTTACCAAGCCTGGTACTCAGAACAATGCATTTCCATCTGTTTCACCTGATGGCAAGTATATTGTGTTTAGATCTGGTCGCTCAGGGCACAAGAATCTATTTATCATGGATGCTGCGGAGGGAGAAGCGAAATACCTCAGACGGCTGACTGAAGGAGCTTGGACAGATACTATGCCTAATTGGGCACCAAATAATGAATGGATCTCTTTCTGCTCTGATAGGGAGAAACCTGGTTAGTAAATTGATCTGTTATTGTATCTCATCCCAATGTTCGTTTCTAAGATGTGGGACTTTATTATTTCATGAAGTTGTGATAGGAGGCATAGAATTTAGTTAAGCAGCATTATTCCTAACAACTGGAAAGGCAACTGGCCTTCAAGTTTCATATGTTTACACAATCAATTTAGGCTGAAATCACTGTAACACTCGATTCAAAAAAGTTGCTAAGTGTGAGACTGGTGGGCTGATTTGCAGGAAAACATGTTGCTGAGGGTAGCTTTGCCGTGTACTACATACGCCCAGATGGCACAGGCCTGCATAAGGTGATTGAAAGCGTGGGTGGAGGCAAGGTTAACCATCCATGGTTCAGTCCAGACTCTAAGAGTATTTTATTCACATCGGACATTGCAGGTGTGTCTGCGGAGCCTATTTCTGTTCCCCACCAGTTCCAACCCTATGGTGATCTGTTTGTGGCAAAGGCAGATGGTACCGAGTTGGTAAGGTTAACCCAAAATGCATATGAGGATGGCACACCAAGTTGGGGATCTAAATTCATAGCCAAATCAGAGCTTACCGATCAAGGAACAAGACTACACAGTGCATTCTCTGATGTAAATTTTTTAAACTGCAGAGAAGTAGAGATCCCTCCAAAAAGAATCTGTGGATGGCCTTAAACTTGCTGCTGTAAAGCTTTTGAGGTTCCAGAATGTTTTCTGATCCTGCACTGTTGATGAATTAATGTCACCTTCTGCCTGTGTTGATCTTGGAGCGCTAGTATTGACTCCATCCTTACTTTCCATATGGAATAGTTGGAAGTAGTCAATTTCTCAATCCTAAGTTAAGGTTTTTATCATATTTTCTGCTGATCAGAGAAGTAGAACTTGTGCACTCACACACCTAGCTTGTACCTAGCTCTTTGGACTGAAACTTGAAGGTGAAAAAGAATCGGTTCAGTTCATAATGGGCTTTCCATCTTAGCACATTCCGTCTTTTAGCAGTTCCACCTTCGGATTGATTGTTTTTACACACTTTGTTTGCAGGAATTCTGAGTGGTTGTAAATGTGGAAAAGTGTCATGTGTAGGAACTGGATGCTGATTGCTATAAGAACTTGCTCAACATTTTCAATCACCTAAAATCAGTTTTCACATTTTTACAAAGAAAATGGACAAGCCTCACAGAATTTAAACTTAATGTGTGAGGCAAATTGTTTTCATGACAAATTGTTTTTACATGCACTTACCAGACGCCGGAAGGTGCACGTAAACAAATTTACTTTTTTTTTACACGCACCTTCTGCTCGGAAGGTGAGTGTGAAAAAAGTTCACCTAAAAAAAAAGGAAATAAAAAATATCAAAATAGAATCCACGTAGAGGGAGGGCCGGGCTCCTCGGCCCTTCCACCCGAAAAAGGGAGGCCAAAATATGTGCGTCTGCGCCTCCCTTTTCTCTTCTTTTTTTTCAAATTTTTTTTACATGCACCTTCCTTGCAGCATCAAAATTTCATAGAACGTTCTGTTGGGTTCTGAGAGAATTATGCAATGCTTTGTAACATATGTTAATAACGTGCAGATGAAGAACATGTTCAAGAACACATCCATCCAAGAAATAGACTGCTGGTTTAAGCTACGTGACAACAAGAATTGAGAGATACTAAAGATATCAAGAACACACAAGGACCTATCATCATTTAACAAAGGAAGGTATTACAATAACACTGATTTTGGATTACATGCCCTCCCAGCGTAGACATGCTTTGTAGCCCAGGCCCAAACAGGGTAATGCCAAGAAGTGAGTGCTTGGGATCACCACTTAGGAAACGTGGGGAAGGTAGATTGCTGACGTCAACAAACACACCTGTGTTTTGCTTGACACCAACAATCCCTCCCACAAGCAAAACATTACAATTGTTTTCTGAATTCTACTATCACCTACAACATGTAGACTCCACGCCTTCACATACCATTTGTGTGTGGTCTACGCAGCTATACATGGACTGTGATTAAACCGACTTTCACCTACATGTAGACTCTGCATCTTCACACACCATTGTGTGTGGTCTATGTAGCTATACATGGACTGTGAATAACATTGATTTTAGCATCTACAAGAAGCTATAGAAAAATTCATTTCATGTTTAGAGCCTGAATGCTCTAATTTGAAGAAATGCAGATTTCTTGCACTCCTCCACGTCCATCATGTGTTTCTTGATGACATTCCTCGTCTCCATAGTCAAACATGTGCAAGATCTTTGTTTAATAACCACTGAATCGAGAGAAAAATTGGTTTGAATTAGTTTGTGATGCAGTTGGCTTTCTTCAAGCTGATCTTCTAATCTGCTCTTGACCGCTGGCTTCCTTCCTCTATACTTAAGCTTTGATCCAACTGCCATCTTCCCTCCACGCTTCTGCTGCAATCTGATATTCAGTGTTCAATGAAATGGAGCTTTGGTGGAATTCATTGCATCACGTGCAGCTGCAATGTAGAGGGAGACGTGGACCTCATAGAGAGGCGCTAATCAGGGAATAGGTAGAGTGCACTAGCTAGAGAGAGAAAATGTGAAGCTCAAAGAAAGTCGTTGAGCAATCTCAGATGGAGAGAGAGTGAGGGAGATCGTCTGCTGAGCAAATTATGGCGTTGTGGGCCCATAACCTTTGTTGGGTTCTGAGATAATTATGCAATGCTTTGTAACATATGTTAATAGCATACAGATGAAGAACATGCTTACGTTGTGTTCAAGAACACATCCATCCAAGAAATAGACTGCTGGTTTAAGCTATGTGACAACGAGAATTGAGAGATACTAAAGATATCAAGAACACACAAGGACCTATCATCATTTAACAAAGGAAGATATTACAATAACACTGATTCTGGATCACATGCCCTCCCAGCGTAGACATGCTTTGTAGCCAAGGCCCAGGTAGGGTAATGCCAAGAAGTGAGTGCTTGGGATCACCACTTAGGAAATGTGGGGAAGGCAGATTGCTGATGTCAGCAAACACACTTGTGTTTTGCTTGACACCAACACTTTCACAATAGCAATAGGGCCCAACATCACTCGATAAGCACATATTGTCATATGTAGTTGCAGTTGATGTTTTTCACTTTCAATGAGTCATTAATCTTTTTGCTAGGGCTTATGGGTTTATCCACTCACCCTTGTGTATTTCATCAGAAATTGCAATATTTACAGAGTAAACTTGGTTTATTAAGGCCCCCACCATACTACTAAATCCGAGTACAAAGCTATGACAACAACAAAGGAGATCCTATGGCAAAGAAGACTTTTGAAGGAGCTTCATGTGATCAAGGCTGAAGACATTCCATGTATTTATTGCCACAATCAAGCAGCCCAACAACTTGCCAACAATCCAATCTTCCATGCTCGAACCAAGCACATCAAAATTCACTTTCCAAAACTAAATGTGTTTTGAACACCATTCTTGGCAAAATCCAACAATTAGGGAAGGAAATCGGCCTACTACAAGTAGTTGGACCTAAATTAAGCTTTGGATCACAAAGATCCCTTTTCTACACTTGAAAATGCTTGATTTTGACAAGGAATCAATCTAGCAAACTCTAAAATTGATGGCGCCTCCAAATCACTCACTAGAATTGGCTTCTCTTTCAAGATAGACTATAGCAAAGCTTTGATACCATTCAAAAGCAAAAGTAGCATGCTAATTTTTACAAATGTTTGTCCCTAAAATATCATGAAAATGTAAGATAATGTGTTCCCCCTCCCTCATGCTTACAAACCAACAAAGAGATAACATGATCACCATCATGCATAAAATAGAGACAATGTTCATTCCACATGAACATGAGAGTAGATGAGATCCCAAGAGTATTCTTGGTCACCACCAAGATCTATGAAAGGTCTTCCTCTTTTTGGTCAACACCAAGATCCACCAAACACCTACCAAGAATAGAATCAATGACATAAATATTGATAGAAAATAATTCTTTGCTCTCCCTATGTCTATGTCCTCACATTAGGTGTTGGATATGGTAATGAAACCTTAGGACTCAACTCTACAAATCTTCCCTCTCTTTTTCACTCCCATTTTCACTCCTCTCATGAGTAAACCCCTCACCAAAGATGACATTTCTACAAGTAATAACACTCTTCTTTTCTAGAAAAACGCACCTATTCTCCTTACTTTTTATATCACATTATAAAACCACCTTTTATAGTTGTCACATCCTCCCTAGATATATCCTCTAAAATAATGTATACATAACAGGTACGAACAAATTCACTCAAACACTCTATTTTCAATCTCTTTCCAAATCGTGAAACACATGATATCTTGCCAAATATGGTCTCTCTTGGCAAACAATTCAAGACATACTTAGCACAACCAATATCCTCACCAAAATAAGACAAATACACACACACATACAAATAATGTCCTACATTTTTTCTCATCTATCTCATCTAGAAGTATGCTTGAGTGTGAGAATTGGTCACCTCTTGTTCTACAAATGTTTGAAAAAATGTTCCTAACATAATCACCATCATGTCGGGCTTTTTACTTTGTGTTGCTTTGACTCCTATCATCTCCTTGATAAAGATTTTCACATAAACTTTATCTTTAGTTTGCCATTCCAAAATGAACTTGCTATATCCTTTGTAACAAACCACATGTCAAAGATACATCCTCTTTAGTAGTTCTCTTGTTCTCACAAACACATGCTAAATATACCCCCTTTAGTCTTTTCCAATTTTTTACAATCAATAGTTGGCATGAGATTAATGAATTAGATAATGTATGGAATAATATAACAAATTAAATTATAAAAAATATGAAATGTTGTGCAATTTGTGAAATATTGTTACTTAATTTTGATGAAAATCAATTTTTAATATTTGAAAATAAACATGTCATTCCACCTTATGCAATTGCAAACACATTTCTTTGTGAAAATACATACGAAAATAACAATATAAATAATCGGTCTGTATGTAAAGTATGTCAAAAAAAGAGATTGTATAATATATTTTCTTTTTATGTCACCAAGATATATACAATCCTTATTAAGTTTACATCCTATCTGATTATAAGCTATGTTATAAATAGATGTATCAATCGAAACAACTAAAAAAATGATTTCTTTCATTACAAAAATAATTGAAAAGAAATCTTTGTTTGATAATTTAATTGCTTGTTTCGATCTTTTTGATGATTCTCAAAAAAATTAAATTCCAATCTTAGAAGATATAATCATACATAATATAAATCATAATGCAATCTGATAGAATTTAAAACCTTACATGAAATAGATAAAATGAAAAAAAGATTATATATTTTATTTGAGAATACCCTTAATGAATTCATGGATAAAAATAGAATACCTTATGAAACAATGACATCTGATCCAAAAATCAACAGATATAATTTTAGAAGATGTAACTCCGAATAGTACATGTCCATTAAATAAAAACGATATTTTTTAATATTCAAATCTTATTTTAAGACATGAAATGAATCATTTACTTCGATCCACACCTTTGCTTAAAAATTAATTTTGAATTAAAAAATTTATTTATATTAGAAACTTTTCTTCCATTTTTATTTTCCTGATAAAGAATCAAAGGTAGTGGTAATATTCATAAAATTAAAGTGTTATCTGAAGCGTCTTTTTTTTCAATAGTGAGGTACTCCAAGGGATAGATCCATAAGGCATTATCATCGATACGAGGTTGCTCCTTGTCTAGAAATACAAGAGCATCTGTGTTGTTTATGAAACAAATATCATCAATATAACGGAAAGTATGCTTGAAGGCACGTAGCTATTCCACTTTTCCAAGCCTGGCCAGTCTTTTCATAAAATGTATTTTATAGAATGACAAATACCAGTTACACCAAGTAGGGGAACAGACAAAACCCATAGGAATACCACAGACCTGTTTCCAAGTCCTATTTCCTAATCTTACTATGCAATTGTCAATCAGTATATCATTATACTAGCAAAGAGGTTCTATGTCAATCACAGTCCAATTATCAGTCTGATTGGTCACCCATTTCCAGTCAAATTGCTTAAGGCTCGCTGATAGGCAAGTTTTTTGTTTTTACAAGACTTGAATGCATACCTTATCATTTTTTGTATTATTATTTTTAGCCCATCCGGACCATTAAGAGGAATACTTTCATAGCATTTTGCAATGATTTTCCTTTGGTCATGGACATTATGATACAAAAATCAATTTTATGGAAAATATAAAAATGAGAATAGAAGTTTTTCTTTTAGTTATATACTATCTATCCACCATCATAATTATTATATATCAATCACAAAAAGTAGTATTAATATCAAACTATATAAAAACTATGATTATAGAAAAACATATTATTGATTTTCTTGCAAAAAATCAAAATGCAACGAACAAGATATATTTAAAAATGTATTGAAATATATCCTTCGCCAAAATATTTCATGTACTCCAGCATGGCATCGTCGAAACTTAAGTAATTTGATGACGATAGTAGAAAAATGGGCTTTACCACATTTTCTTTTAACTTTAACATTGGATGAAACAACAAATACACGATGATTAGAAATCAATGAAATCGAAAAAATCATCAAAAATGTAAATAACAAATATGATTGGAGAAATTGCCCTCTTGAATGTTCAAATTTATCAAAATTAAATTTTTTTTTATCTCATCATCTAAAACAATACTTAGAAGAGTGCAACATTATGTTATACATTATGAATTTCAAAATCGAGATTCAGTACATGCCCGCATAATGTTGTGGATAAATAATGAAGATGTCAACATGATAGTAAATGAAACAGTTGCTTTTGTACCAACTGAATTTGATCCACGAATTAAAAAATTTGTTGAACCTAATAAAAAATTAAAGAGCAAATTTATTTAATTAAGTACAATGAAAAATCTACAAAGTAAATTGCATAAAGTTTTGAGTTCCATGAAACATTGTAGTGTTCGTTTAAAATTTTCAAGAATCGTGGAAATTTTGAAAATTTTAGTGCAATTTTTTTTTTTTGTAACGGTCACTTGCATAAATCATTCAAATGCTTGTGAAAAAAATTGCGATGACCATAGAATTTTTTTTTAAAAAAAGTCGTAAAAGAAAAAAAAATTATTGGACACGGGCCCCTAGACACATCGCGCCCTGAGTGACGATAGAATTTTTTTTTTTGGGTCAGGTGAAACAACATGGAGGTTGCCACAACAGAGAGAATGAGCGAGAGGGGGGGAGGGGGGGGGGGGGGGGTTTGGAGCTAAGCGTGCGGGGGAAAGTCATGATGAGAGGGAAGTGTGAAGAGGTATAATTCAGCCAATGGAGGGGGCATAGAATGTGAAAGGGCAAAGGTGGGGCCAAAATTGTCTTACGTTTAGGTTTTTTTTTCAAGAGTTTAAAATTTTAAGCAGATTTTTTTGCTCTATTTTCAATTTTTTTAACCTAATTGGCGAGGGTTAATTAGGGTTGGCGAAGGTAGAATTAGAGTAATTTGATTTTTCTTTTTAATGAAAAACCTACAAACTTTCAAAATAAGAAAACTAAAAATAATATACAAAAGAATTGAACTTCAAAAATGAAAAATTGAAGTGCTTCTCTCTCACCAAAAAATACAAAATATAATTTTCAAATTTGCCAAATATGTCCCAGCCACGATAAAATATTATTACTTCCATAATATTGATCCAAATGAAGTAAAATCAGTACCTCTTGAAAGCTAACTTCAAGATCTATCCATACATAGCTTAACAGTTAAAATAATTTGCCAAAAATTTAACATAAAATAGAGACAGACAAATTGCAAAATTGTAGCCAACTAAATATCTGTAATTTTCTCCTTTCCCTTGAGATCAACAAATAGATCTTCAAGAAAGATAACATCTCTACTAACTGTAATCTTCTTAGTCACTAGATTGTATATCCTATAAGCCCTATGATTTGAAGAATATTCAACAAAGAAGGACTTAGAACTAGTAGAATCTAGCTTTTTTCGAAGTTTTGTTGGAATTTGTGTGATAGCAATACAATCGAAAGTTCAAAGATGCCTTACCGACAGGTTTGAACCGTCCACACGTTGTCGACTAAGGCTTTGGTTGTAAGTCAATTTTGAAGATATGCAGTTGTCGAGACGCCTAGACAGTCTTCGACAAACCTGCATGTAACATCATGCTTTTTGCACATTAGACAAGTGTACAATGTTTACATTATGCCATTCCATTTGACTGTGGAGAATAGCTAGTGGTATGCTACCTAAGAATGCCATGAGCTTTGTAGAAGTCTTTGAATTCAGTCGAAATGAATTCACCACCACCATCAGTCCAAATTCCTTGATTTTTCTGAAGAAATCTGCTCAAGAAGATTTTTGAAGTTGTTCCAATAATTTGTAATTGAATCTGAATCAGCCATTTTGAATGAGAAAAAATTGTTTTCTCTGGTAAAGTTTGGTAGTCATGTCTCTAATGTCATAGAGAGTGCTGCAAATATTCCGAGCCTCCAACGAAGTTCGAGCACTTCAAATATGACTGATTTGATTATCACTAATGTTGAGAGTGATAAGGGCGAATGCCTTTTCATCCTTCTGCTTTCATTTGATAATGGTCGGTGCCTCAATACCTTTGACAACTTTCCAAAGCTCTTTAGCTTGCAGGATCACCCTCATTTTGAATTTCCATAAGTGATAGTTGTCGCCATCCAACTTCTTGATAGAATTTGAAGATGACACATCCATCGTAGACAAAATCTGATTTAGATATTAAATCTGGCAATACGCATTGATATTAAGATAACGAGCTCTGATACCATGTTGAAAGATAAGTTGTTCATTAGTCGAGTAACTATTTGACAATGATTGTCGATTGGGATAATCTATAGTAGTAGCGACAGTTCATGTAATAACAAAATCAATTGGGATAATCTATAGTAATAGCGATAGTTAATGTAATAACAAAATCGATTCACTACTATCCCAATATAGCTTTACTAGTTCACAAGTTTTGGAAAAATGAATGATGATTGGATCATTATGCCAGTATTTAAAATCATAAGTTTAGATCATAATAAGCGAGAATAACAGAAACAATAGAACAAGATAGTAGCGAAAGTAGTCTGTATTAAAGATGATGAATTGTAGTTGCTTAATGCTTCCGCTGACTACTCTGATTGCACTATGATAATAGAGCATTTTATTCTGCTATAAATTTTGCCCTTATACAAGTTGTAAGCGCGATAGCTTATTCCTAGTCATTCTATGCCTATGGCGGAATAGAGAGGAGAAGAAGAATGAGTTTGAACTTCTAACTTGATTCAATCTTTGAAGAACTTAAAACTAATCTATTTATAGTTTTTGATGGCACAGCCTGACGAAATGCACCGTTTATCCATGTAAGGCTCCACTTGATCTTTTGGCTCTCAAATGAGAGAGCTTAGCTTCTTCTTTGTGAATGTGGCCTTGGGAATAGAGTTTGCTAGGTCTCATGTGCCCAATCCACATGAATCTCGTCCCCATTTTGTATTGATTTACTTCCATCCCTTCAATCCTATTGATGAATGTTTTGTACATATCTTTATTCTAGCTCTAGGATTTTATTATGGTTATCTGATTGCGTTTGGCACATAAAATTTGTGGTATCAGAACATAAGATCCAATTTACATTGTGATGATCCATGATTATATTTAGATTGAGAGGTTCTTGGCTTTTACAGCTTTCTTTTTTTAGTTTTTTTGAATTTCTAATGTTCAAATTGCTTTGGATCACTTTTTGATCCATTAATCTCTTTTTTGATCCATTAATCTCTGTTTCTTATTTGATTTCTTGTTTTAGCTTTGTAGTTTTTTTATTTTAGCTTTATAGAAATATTGATTTTTTCTAATTTGGAGATCATTAGGCAATTTATAATCAATTAATTTTAACTGAAGTTCTTGAATCCATACCTGATATCACATCAAGTTCGAATCTCAACTTATTCAATGATTCAGAAGTAGACGACTTGACACAGTGCAACAGCTACAAAAATGCATTTTATGAACTCCCATATTAAATACCCACATGCACAACCAATTTCTATCAATTATAGCATCTAACAATTTGTCTATATACAAAGAGCTATGTTTTGTATAAAATCACCTAAAATCTATCTTTCAAACAAAAGCTTGAGAAATAGTATTCCTCTTTTTCTAGGGTAGGTCATCATATTCCAAATAAATTTATTGACATTGTGCTTTCTAACTTAATTTAATACTTTTTTAAAATCTAAACTAGTAAAATACCATTTAGCTAACACAACTTGTGCTTCTTGGCTAATCTAGCTAACATGCTCACAACCTAGTTTTACGTTCGGAGAATGCCAAAATGTATTTTTTATTGACATTATTGAAATGATTATATTTTATTTGAACGACCTCTTGCATGCCCCACAACCTTTAAGTTGTTAGATCAACAAACTCATAGTATATATGATTATTATGTGAAAGCCTGATTGTGATTGGATTTACATATGATCCGGCCTGGTTGTTGCACAAGATACACAATGCGTATGTAACAATTACAATATATCACAGATGACTGGAACATACACCTTCTGTCCTCCACTAATAGGTGCGCCTGTTAGAACTTATTTCCTCTGCCTAAGGTTGGGAGGGTATACAAGTAAAAAACACCTCTAACTCTACATAGATCTCTATTTCTCCTATGTAAGTCAAAGAATGATTTTGTCAGGTCATTCTGTGTCCATTAATCCTTCTATTGAAGCAATTGTGGTGATTTCTCTCTATCTTCGGTTCCTCTGTTATGTGTTGATTTTTATTTATGCAGTAAAACATTTCTCTTAATCCTCTTAAACTGTCCAGTAACTAGTAAAACCCCTGCAAAAGAAATACATTCAAACTTTTAGTTAAATGATTGACAAGTAACTTGCTGAGGGAAAACAACCAATCTATGATTATTTGCCACAATAACGTTCTTGCATTTAAACACTCTTGGTTAGAATCGACCCAAAGCATACTCTATCCAAGCTGTTTCATTGAAACTTAGCAAATAAGGCTCAAAACCCCATCATTTAAAGTTCCTAGATTTTCCAGTTTCCAGTTTCATTCTTCAACCATCCAGACACTGGCAAGTTGCAACAAGGTATGTAGCATTGTTGCATTCTACCATATAAAGGTGAGCATGGTTCTTGGCTTAAGAATTAAACAGAAATATCTATCACAGCCACCCAGCGCTTTTCAAAAACTTGAATTGGGAGACAGCAGATAACAAAATCTCAGGTACAACAAACTTGAAATGAGAAGAAAACATGAACAGCAATTTTCCCTTTGCAACGCAAGAAAGAACCTTTCAGCTATGTTATTGTCTCTTTCTACAGGCCTAGATTAGCAGCAAGCCCTTCCATCCAATTCTGTTAATAAAAGTACAATCCAGCTCTTCAAGAATTGAACCACACATTACAAACAGAAAAATGCCGAACAACTTTCAACACCATAACGCTAAACCCTAATAAGTCGAGTATCCTCTTCATTATAAAACTTATCTCTTACAGCTAAGCAGTGATTCCAGTATTTACACACAGCCTGTGTTCTGAACAGTTGAACGAAGTCTCTAGAAGAATCCTTCTAGATAAGCTACAATACACAGTCCACAGAGATGAGTTTCTTGGGGATTAATAGCACAAAATAATAATATTCACTCGAAATTCTAGAGGTCTCTAGAAGGATCCTTCCAGATAAGCTACAATACACAGTCCACAGAGATGAGTTTCTTGGGATTGATAGCACAAAATAATAATATTCACTCCGGAAATTCTAGACGACAATCCTTCGGGAGGAAGGGTTTCCAGCAGAGTAAATTTATAAAATTGATGTTCGGAAAGTCCCAAATGGGATGATAATAGACATAAATTTCCACGCACAGAGAGAGAGAGAGAGAGAGAACATGATCACCCTTCAGGTGTAGGCGCGGCGTTTCAATCAGTAGCAGTACCAACCGCACCCTGAGTGGGAGAGAGGTGAGGAACTCCACCCTCCACCAGGCTGAAACTTGCACCTTTCACAAGAGCAATTGCACATCATACGGCCACAATACAACAACCCACTGGTCATTATGAATCCACTTTTCCGCTTTACCAATCCATTTACAATAAATATTGAGGTCTTCTGCTAAGAAAATGCAACGGGCTAAAAAATGAAACGAAATAGTAATTTTACGATAGCCAAAAGACGCAGGTAGAAACGTAGAAGCGTCGTAATAGCTTGTGTGTGTGTGTGTGTGTGTCTGTGTGTGAGAGGCAGAGAGAGACAGGAAAACGTCTAGCTGGTAACCCCAGGCGAAAACATGCTGAAATCCGACTGGCATATGGGGCTTTCATCGAAGTTTGTCACAGGGAACTTGGCACTGACAAATCCAACCTCAAAAAGGAGGTCGTTGCCGCTCACATAAATGCCAGTTATAGCCAAGTTAAAGAAAAACGCCTTAACTGATATGCCCGACAATCCCGAAATTGCTCCGTACTCTAAATGGCCTGAAATTGTAGAGCCGTATGTCACATGGTAGGTCTTACGCAATGTGGCGGCACAAACTTCTTGCAGGTAAACATTAAAGTTGCCGTTGGTTTGGAGATCGTAATCGACCACCGTTTCTGGAAGCAAGCCTGCTGGAAAACCATACGCGACTAGCTCGTCAGACACGCTGGGTTTTGCAGAAGAGCCTTTTGGCTGGAATAAACAGACCGTGCAAAATGTTAGGAAGGTTTGTAACACTAGGCACAATCGGTGCTTCATTGTATTTGACGAACAAACTTTTTTCGAGATCAATCTCTCATCGTCAAAGCTTCGTTCTGAATCCTTCACGAAGCAACGAGTTCATAGCCTCGGATCCAACATTCCATGTTATGTGAAGAAGACCAAGATGGAATGTGCAAGCGGCCCGCTTTTGATAAACTGTCATAAACGAAGAAAATCTGCTAATATAAGTTGATTATCATTCAAATGAAAAAGGAATTTCATGACTAGGAGCAATTGATCTACTTTTCTAATACATCCACGAAGACATATCTCGATATTCAAGCCAAAGCTAAGAAATAGAACTTACCACCGGATGTGCTCCTGAAAATCCTCTAGATTCCAGAAAATTTAAGATCGCTTCAGTCAAAACTTGATCAACTCCAGTTGTTGTGGACGGCCTTCAGCCACATGAAGTCCTTTACTCATGCTGACCACAGCAACAAGACGCTTAAGTGAAATACTACGCCAGGATCTGGACTACTGCAGTATAATAAGTATTCTACAAACTCCTTCCAACAGATAGAAATGAGTCAGGAACAATAGCGTCTAATCACAGAAGAAGCCTACAAAGTACAACAACCAAAAAGTAGTATCAGTGCAGTAAATGATCGACGAAGAGGAGCGATCATTCACAGAGACACGGATAATCACAGAAGATCATCAGATCGTGTGTAACTCATCACATAATATATATTTATAATGCATCTAAGTTTTCACACACCTGCAGTTGACGATCCGGCATGGCAGGCCGGCGGCAGCTATCAGAGCAAACCATAGCTGTCCATCCTTCCTCACTTGCAATTACCATTAACGCGATCCACCACCATTACTCCTGATCCACCATTACTCCTCGACTTTTGAAGTTTGATGGCAAAAATAGCAAAGAGAAGGTGCTTTTACACAGGCTGCATATGGGGTAAGATGAAGAAAGCTAAATGGACAAAAAAATATACTGATTCTGCCGCATCTTCCAACTATAGCTAATGCATCAAGCATCACACAAAGCATTGTCCCCAATGCCTAGCCCGAGGCCTGGCCCTTGCAAGGCCTTTACATACACTCCTTTACAGACACTGCCCAACAATTTGGCCATAGCACAATCTCCATGTGTTGCAAGATGCAGGAGGGATGGGGCTTTAGAGCACTAACTCGCACGTGTTTTGGGTTTGGCCCCAGCCCACTGGGAATGGGCCATGTGGTGTTGCTGCCTAAGGAAAAGCCTAGATTCAAAGATGTCGGAGAAAAATCTGTCTCATGGGCACCAGTCCCACTGTCCTACAAGCACAGACGCCATTTCTTGCGGACACCAACGAGACGTGGCACCAATTTCTTGCGAGCACTAACACAACTTTCACGGGTACAAGCCATTTTTGCAAGCACTTGCACCACTCTCCCGAGCACCCACTTGCATGTGTGAGACTAATAGCCACGTTGAAGTTATATGTATCATTGGACACAACGTGACATTGCTTATGGAATCATGTTTTTGGCTGCCCACTGACGTGGCGCTCCGGGTAGCTGTTAAAAAAAATGTGGCTGTCAACACACCGGGGCCAAAAGCCTACGTGCTTGATGCAAGAACTCAAATAGTTCGCGAATATGTTAGAAACATATATCTTCGTTACAACCATGAATACAGATCAATAACTCAATTCCTTAGGCAGGGACTAGCATTTCACATGTATACATACTTCTCTATTAGTGACTGTGGAAAACTGTACCAAAGTGATATGTTACTCGGGTGCCAAATACAAAGTATTCACGCAAATGAGTAAATTAGTTTACAAACAGTGCTTTAGATCAACTTTACAGAAACCTAGCAAACGACTGTAATGAACTATTGTAACTGTTTGACCAAGAGTGATTTAAGTAGTGCATAAGAGATTGCTAATAGACTCAAGATCACTCACACTTAGCAGTGTGGAGAACAGAGATCAGAAAGTATAATCTTGGATGCTCTATTCATAGTCTTTCATCTTCGCTTTCGAGATAGGCTTGTCAATAGTAGCCTCCGAAAGTTTTGTCTTCGTAATTTCCACGTCCTCTTTCTCAAATGTGATTTTCTTCTCTACAGCGGTTGTCTGTAATTCGGCATTGATAATTTCTTTCGCTTCCGCAGAAATATCCTTTGAGAATAACTTGGTTGCATCACGATTGTAATCAAGATTAGCTTTAAGATCTTCCTTCGTTATAAACTTGTTCGAAGATTTCTTCTTCGAGGAATTTCTTCGCTTCTTTGAAGATACTTTTGTGTCAGGTTTCCAGGAGCTTTTGCTTCTCGTAGTCACTTTAAATAACATCTCAACATCTTGGCCAAGATTGGTCACCTGTCTTTGTCTGTTTGGTTTTGATGACATCAATCTTCTGCACAACAGCATCCGCCGAAGGTTTTACTTTTGAATCAGCAGCAGCAGGTGTAGCAACGTACTGGTACTTTGGACGCGAGTTCTGCGGTTGTGGACAGTCTGGATACTTGTGGCCAGATTCTTAAAAGTTCGAGCATAAAGGTATATATCCGATCGGCTTTCGTGGCTGCGGACAGTTAGGTGAAAAATGTCCTGGTTCACCACACTTATAGCAATTTCCCGATACGGGTTTCGTCGAATTGGTAGACTTGATTGCATGACCAACAAATTTAGGTGGATTGTGTAGCATTTCTTGGGAAGGGTCTTCGACATACTTTACGTTCACAGATTTACATTCTTCTTTAGAGTGTCCAGATGTACCGCATTTCGTACACCATAGTCCTAAGTTCGAAGAAGAAGCCTTCTGTCTCTTGTTTGCAACTTCTGAAATTTGAACTTTCAGATCGTTGAACTTCTTATTAAGCTCAGCCATATTACTTTTCCAAAGCTTTTCAACTTTAGATGTCGCAAACTTGTCCTCAGTGGTTTTGCTATCTTCTTTTCGTTTGGACTTTCGTTTCTTCCTTTGATCTGCATCATCAGTGTCTGTGTCTAATAAATCATTGGAATTAGACTCGGAACTGGAAGAATTTGAACTAGATTCAGATTTAGATTCGTCTCCAAGCAGATAGCACTTAAAAGCTGTTTAATTGGTACAGTCCTGACTTAGTTCGAATGAAATGGAGTCGTGTGTTAATCTGGTTGTGAACAGACATTTAATAAGTAACCAGTATTACTTTTGTTGTGGGTGTGTGATGATGACAAATTCAGGACAACAATCTTTCTCTATCGAACCGAATGAAAAGCTTTCTATAAGTGAAATGTTATCAGAGTAGTACGAATGAACTACACTCTGGCTAATTAAGTTGTCAGCAAGGATTTGTGTTATGTTCGATGCAGACATGTACGAATAGACATATAGTTAATCTTATTCTTAAACTGTTGTGTTCTAGACAGAAGTGCTCAACAACTAAAGTCCAATCATGGTTAAAGAACTCAAATAGTTCACGAATATGTTAGAAACATATATCTTCGTTACAAACACGAATGCAGATCAATAACTCAATTCCTCAGGCAAGGACTAGCATTTCACATGTATGCATATTGCTCTATCACTGACTGTGGAAAACTCTTCAAGCATATGGTAAATGCCTCCTTCAATGCTTTTCATTCATTGTATTTTTGAGAGTGGGAGCATAGTTATAGACCACTGACTAGTAACACAATAAATCCTAATTGATTTGAATCTTCTAAAATTCTAACCTTCTGGCAAACTTACTTTACAGGCTAAATTGATTCAGATATTCCAGCGGTCTAATAGTTAAATTACCTATGTAAACCCTAAACGATTTAAATCCATACATCGCTTGACATGAATCAACTCAAATCTTCTAACAATCTAACTTACATACATAAACTGCCCTTGGGATCAAAATCCAGTCAAATCTCCATTACACAAAATTGTCTTTCCAATGTGAATTTTCGTTATCTAGGGCTAAAGATCTTGAAAACTACAAATTCTAATTTTTTTTTTTTAATCTATAATAGTTCAATTTAGATCTTCCAGAAGCAGATTGAATTGATTGAGATTGTGATTCTAATCTTTTGGGAACTATTCCTGATGGTCCTCATTGAGTTGGCTAATTGTCAAGAGCTTGCTCCATAGCATGGACAATGTAGATCCAATTCGTAGCTGGCATACACCACTTTTTAGCAAGTATTAGCTTGTTCTCATCATTTTTCTTGGCTGGATGTCTGTTTGCTATTTTTTTTGTTATTTGAATCGCTACATAGGTGTTCTTTGTGCTGCTTTACTCAAGACTCTGGATAATTGACTCTTCTTGATCGATAGAAGTCATAGGTACAGTTTGCAGTTCAAAGTTGACGTTCAAACTGCTAATAACAAAAAAAATTGAGGTAACTAAACATTTTGCCAAACTAAAAACAAAGATGAGCTTTAATGTGTTGCAGAGATCTACTACATGCAGAGAGCAATATACAGTGACTTTCAATACAAAGGTTTGAGCTAAAGTCAGAGGCTGAAACCTATCTCAAGGATAAAAAACTTGTATAGATAAAATACAATCACCAGTAATCCTGACAAGAACATAAACCATCGCTGAAGTGGTGAAAGCGATGAGCATCTCTTGCAATGATCTGCCTTTTGCAGATTTTTGAGATAAATTTGGTAGCCGAATGGCAATCGCCACACATCCTAAGGTTTTTCACAATTCGGATGGGGCTCCCAGGTGGAGTGCTAATCAGACCAAACACAATGGCAAGCTTCTCGCTATGGTGGCTTAGAGTCCGTTCCTGCTGCTGCTCTTCAACATCATGTAGTACAAACCGCATATCAGGAACATAGCCAGCCTCTTTCATCTGCTTAGACAATTGTTCCAGCTCTTTGTAAATTTCTCCACTCCAAGGATGAGACCTGTCATCTACAACAAAGGCATGAAGTGTGTTGTTTACCTCAATCCAACAGCATCCAGCCTCTTTCTTCACCCCTCTCTCCTCCATTGTTTTCCTTACAGAAAGATTTCGGCTCCATCTCCCAGCTACCGCGTAAACATTCGAAAGCAGCACATAGGCTGCAGGAAGTTGGGGTTCCAGCTCAAGGATGTGCATTGTGCTGATCTCAGCTAACTCCACGTTGCCATGAATCTTGCAAGCACCAAGCAAAGCCATCCAAACAGAAGCATCAGGAGTAACTGGCATTTGTGTTATGAATGCGACTGCTTCAGTGAACTTGCCAGCTCTGCCAAGGAGGTCAACCATGCAGACACTATGTGTTTTTGTCGGTGCTAGGCAGTAATGCTGCGTCATCAAATTATAGTACCTATATCCTTCATCTACGAGGCCCAAGTGACCGCATATAGAAAGAATGCTAACAAAGGTAACTTCATTCGGCTTTAGTCCTTGCTCCTGCATCTGTCTGAAAAGTTTAAAGCATTCCAAGCGATTTCCATGCATGGCATATCCTGCAATCATGGCAGTCCAAGAGACTACATCCCCTTTGGGCATTTTCTCAAAGACCTCACGAGCATGCACCAAGCTGGCACCCTTCGCATACATGTCAATGAGGGCAGCACCTACAAAGACATTTGACTCCAATTCAGCTTTTATAATGTCGGCATGAATCCTCTTTCCTAGTTCAAACAAGGCAAGGTTTGCACATGCAGTAAGGATGCACACAAATGTGACTCCAGTGAATTTAAAGCCCTGCTGCTTCATCTGAGAGCTGAGTTTCAAGGCCTCCTCGCTATTGCTTTGCTTTCCATATCCTGCAATCAAAGAATTCCATGAAATAGAATCCCGTTTATGCATTCCATCAAAAACTCGCCGAGCGTCGACTAAACTTTCACACTTTGCATACATGTCCACAAGGGCATTACCTACCATAAGATCCTTATCAAGGCCAGCTTCAATGGCCTCCCTGTGAACTTTCTTTCCATGTGCCAAGGCTCCAATGCGAGCACACGCATTCAAAACAACAGCAAATGTCACTCTGTTAGGTTTCAAACCCTCCTGCTTCATTCGCTTGAACAATGTCAATGCCTCTTCGCCCCTTCCATGTCTAGCATATCCTGCAATCATTGCAGTCCAAGAGACCACATTTTTTTCAGGCATTCTACCAAAAACATGACAAGCATGTAGCAAACTACCACACTTTCCATACATATCAACCAAGGCGCTTCCTACAAAAATATCAGACTCAAGTCCAGCATCTACAACGTCAGCATGAACCTGTTTCCCCTGATCCAGGGCAGAAAGTATGGCACAGGAGTTAAGGGCAACGAGAAATGTTACCCTGCTAGGCTTCAATCCCTCTTGTCTCATTAGCTTCCAAAGTCTTAATGCCTCCTCACCACATCCGCTCTTGGCATAACCTTGCATGATCAAGTTCCAAGAGATCACATCTCTCATAAGCATTCTATCGAAAAATTCTCTTGCAATTTCCAAACCCCCACACTTCAAATACATGACCAGAAGAGTATTAGCCACATGCACGTTCGATTCCAATCTGGAATCAACAATATGTGCATGAATTCTCCTACCGTCTGGAAGCGATTGCATTACTACACACTGCTGCAGAAGATGCACATACGCTGCAGAGACTGCACTGATGTATTCCTTGTTGGGCAGTTGCAAAACCTCCAGAGCCTTTTCTAGCTTTCCTTGTTTGTACAACCCCCTCACCTGCTCACACACCGCGTTATAAGGCAAAATACTTGCAGGCCCTACTGTAGGAGCGATCTTATCTGCTTGTAGACAGTGAAAAGAGGAGACACCCCCAGACCATGGACTCTGCTTCCTATTCATAACTTGGGCGCTGCAGTTTCCTGATCCTGTTAGAGGAAATGTTGGCTTGATCCATCTACAACAAATGATGTGGATGCGAGTAGCAGCCATCCAGGAATTAACAGATATGGAAGCATCTGAAGGCAGAGCTATCGACAGTATAGAAACCTGCAAAGCCGAGCGAATGTTTGAGCAGATACATCGATCGATAGATAAGTAAGAGACAATAAGTGAAGACATATAGAGACAATAAGTGAAGAGTCAGATAGTTGAGGAACCAAAAAGAAAAGAAGGTCTAGTGGAGGAATGGGGGAAACTAAAAGTGAGAGGATCGCCAAAACATGGGTTGGTGTTTGGAGAATAGGATGAGATTAACCTAGAAGCCATGGTGATAGGTGTAAGTGTAGGTTAAGGACTAAGGAGTGCATTGATCAAATCTTAGTCAAAGTGCATGCATAATCAATATTGTGTGTATTTAACCTTTTGGGGCATTCAAGTTTTGAGGTGAATTGGAAACCAAAGATTTTTTTTGCAAAGCTTTCACAAATGTACAAATACAAAGAGTAAACGGCAACCCGAGGTCGAGGCCCAAAGTCGTGTAAAACTTGTAAGGGTGCACTACTATACAATAGGAAGAAAATAGGACTATTCGCACACCACGCATGGAGGCAGTCCAATACAACTAAATAGCAATACAAAAATACATAGCAAGCCACAAAGCAGGCCACCGTCGAGAGCAGGGAGGAAGAGCCATCAAAAATCTATCGATTTTGCGTCAACCATATCTGCCAAAGGACCGTAAGCCTACACAAATGCCAAAATGTAAGTAAGGGGCACTCTTGGATCTGTGAGTCACCCAGCAAAATTCTCTCTGTTCCGCCGTAGGCGTAGATTGATCATTAATAAGCTATTGCGATTACAACTTGTGTAAGGACGAAATTTGTAAAAGGATTAGATGCACAATTATTTTAGTGCAATCAAAGTAGACAACAGATATATTTTTTGGTTATTCAACAGTACTACTGCATTCAACAATTCATCACATAACTTGACTTGTTCTACTGTTTGTTATTCATGCTATTATGATCTAAATTCTGATAATTGACAATGAAATAATCTTTCTCTATCGTTCTTTTTCGTACTTGTAAATGATAATAAAACCACGTTAGTATCGAAATTATTTTTTGTTATTACATTAACTATTGTTTCCATTATCAAATATCGAACTATCAGTATCGAACAGTCATTTGAGCTATCATCGTCGAATAGTTATTCGACTCATATGCAACTTATTTTTCAACATGGTATCAGAGCTACATTATAGCTTTGGTAACTAGTTCAAAGCGTTCATATTCATTGCCACATTTTCAATATCGAATTTGTCTACAATGGATGCGTCATCTTCAAATTCTATCGAAAAGTTGGATGGCGACAACTATCACTTATGGAAATTCAAAATGAGGGTGATCATATATATGAAAGAGCTTTGGGAAGTTGTCAAAAGTAATAAGATTAAGCCTATTGCAAATCCGGCGGCCATTGTCGCTCTCAATATTAGAGATAATCATATCAGTCATCTTTGAAGCACTCGAACTTTGTTACAAGCTTGGAATATTCTAAGCACTCTATATGACATTAGAGACGTGACCATCAAACTTCATCTGAGAAAGAAGTTTTTCTCATTCAAAATGGCTAATTCAGATTCAAATATGAATCATGTGAACAACTTCAACAATCTTTTTGAGTAGATGTTTGCAAGTGGCATAGAAATCAACAATGCAGATGTCATCATGACTCTCTTATCGAGCCTTCTTGACACCTACAAAAATTGGGTAATCATTATTTCTACTCAGCAGGGTCTTACATTAGCACGCGTTTTGTCTATGCTACCGCAGGAAGAGATCCGAAGAAATGGATCTTCATTCTTTCATTCGACACTAGAATCAAAAAAAAAATATTCGAAGAAATTTGATAAGAAGAAGAAGTCAAAGAATGTACAAAAAGTACGAAAGTCAAATAATAGTTCGAATTCAGAACAAGGTGCAAATTCGAATTCAGCTTCATCAAAATCGAAATTGTTTTGCAGTTATTGCAAATGAACCGAACATTTGTTGGAGGATTGTCGAATTTTCAAATAAAAAAAACAACAACAATAGTATGCTTTTGCAGCAGAAAGTTCGAAAAACTTTGACAAAGAAGCTTCAGAAGTATGTCTCATTGGGCGATAGCATGATTTACAGTATTGATGGTATTGGCACTATCAAATTGCAATTTTGAAATGGTACTACTTTCATTCCAAATGTTTTTCATATTTCAAATCCTACCAAAAATTCTACTTTCTATCAATAGAATTGCTTATTTGGGCCATAAAGTCGAATTTGATTCTAATACTTGTTCGATATTAGGTACTTCCACTCGGAAAGAGACAAGGCAATCTTTGTAATCTTAGTCATTTCAATGTTTTGACTGTTCAAGCTCTATCTACTTCTACTTTGAAAAATAGAGATTTACTGAGCCATTACAGAATGGGTCATGTCAATTTTACATGTCTTTGAAATATGTTAGTGAAAAAAATTGTTCAAGATCTCAACTGCAGCAATATTTCAGACCGGACAGTTTCTTGAAGTTGTATTCTAGCCAAGCATGTTAGAACTCCTTTCAAGTCTGATTTGCAACACACATCCAAAGGTATGTTAGATATTGTGCATAGGGACATATGTGACCATGCAAACTCTCTCGACAAGGGGAGCAAAATACTTTTGACCTTCATCGACGATTATTCGAGAAGGACACTATTCTATTTTTTGAAGCAGAAATCAAAAGTCTTCAAGTATTTTCAGAAATTCGAGCAAGAAGTCGAGAATCAGACTTCTAGAAAAATCAAGGCAATTCCGACTGATGGTGGAGGCGAATTTATTTTGAATGAATTCAAAGATTACTGCAGAACTCATGGCATTCTTATGTCGTATACCACTAGCTATTCTCCATAGCTAAATGGAATGGGTGAACGTAAAAATCATACACTTGTCGAAAGTATGAAAAACATGATTCTACATGCAAGATTATCGAAGACTTTTTGGGAAGAAGCAGTCTCAACATTGCATATCTTCATAATCGACTTGATGTCATGTACTTCTGCATAGTCTAAGTTACCTTCTCTATCCTTGTCAAGAGGTGCAGCTTGGTCATGTTGATTAACAATAGATGCGAATGCTATCAGCTTATCAGACTGAGTGTTCCTATTGAGTTGTGTGGGGTTCTTTTGTCATTGGTCTTGTCTTGTCTATTGTGAGGAGGTCATTTAAGCTTTTTGATCTGTGAATCTTCAGTCTTTCTGTTCAAAATTTCACGATTGACTAGCCCATAACTACATAGATCTAACCCATCCCTCCATTCATGACTTTGTATGCTTGTAGCCTTTGGCCTTTCGCCCACATTTTCTTCTTTTGTAAGATCATGCATATGAATCTTACTCTTCATAGTCCTAGAAGACAATCGCCTCTTGACAACTTTTCTTCTGAGTACCACCCTATTGGTTTTGATCAGTTTCAAGGGATATGACCTTGTACTACCTTCTGAGAGAGTCGTTTCTTGTACCCCTAGTACTGACCTAAAATCTGGTTCGTCTTCACTAGTAGTAAATTCAGCTAATCCATACAGTTCACAACCCTACGTATAGATAATCCCCTTCAAACAATAGCCCATTATCAAATTCCTCCCGGCAGACACACCAATGTTAGGGCCATTTTCGGCAGGGGATTGGTCCAGCCAAAACGTCCTAAAAAAGTCAAGGGGCACCACTACTGATGGTGGCTATGCCCTATGTGAGTAACGAAGGTCCTGCCACATCCAATCCTGGGGGCTTCCTTTGTTACCCCATGCTCCCGAGCCAATGAGAGTATTCCAGGCTCTCAGAAGTATGACTGTAAGGAGGGGGTGCTAGTACTTTTGATGCAATGATTCACTAGCTTTCTAGGGTCCTAGTTCCGTAAAACTTCTGATCACTAATTCGCGTTAGGATCTTGCTAATATCTCTTTCCCCATTGAATTCGGCTTACAGTTAGTAAAAATCTTACATAAGCTGGAAACCGATTTACTGTCTATGATGTGCTCGTGGGGTGCAAGTTATACGCACCGCTTTGTTTGCTAAGCGGCGGTATTTTTGCCGACCGTTGGGTCTAGGTATTTCGCTAGACAGTACCGACGACGGGTGTGACTAGTGCGACGCTTTAACCAAGGTGGTGTTTTTCAACCACGGCTGGTGGACGACCCGCTCTGGTGTTTCACAGAGGTCGGATCCTGTTGATACACTTCATAAATGACGAACAAACGATTCCAACTTGACGATTTCCACAAATTATCAATAATGTTGTATGTCAACTAGTTTATAGACCGACCAACAACCAAATGCATTTACTATGAAGAAAAACATTTTATCATGCTACCGAACCGCAATACACAACTGCTCTAATAGTGAAAAACGCTGGTTTCATAGTACTGATGTATACTATCAGAAATCACTTGCCTCCTCTACTAGACTATGTAGTAAGCTTTTTGAATACTGACGAAGAACGACAAAGGTAAAAAATGCTAAGGCTCCTGGTATTCTAGTCACGACATACAAGAATCCAGTTATCAGATATCAGAAAACCGTTTTCCTACTTTGATAGAATATAAGCTCACCTTCCAAATTCTAACCCACAAGGATAGTCCGGTGCTCGTAATACATATACATGCGAAAACGAAACTGTCACTTGATTTGGAATGACAAAGGCTACGAAAAACTGACACTTTACACACAGACATGACAATTCAATTTCCGCTCTTTCAGGAAGAGACTCGCAAATGGTTATGTCATGGTAGGGACATGGTAGATGTGGAATCATTGAAATGATTAAGCTCTAAAGTATCAAACACATCACATAGTACTAGTATGCTACAACTATGATTCTTGTAACAATTCTAACCGCAATACAAAATGATTTCTCAGCATCCTACACAGACCATTCACTGAATAGCCGAATGCAAGTTAGGATTTTAAGTATGCGTATTCCTACGGAAAGCAAGTAAGTACAGAAAAATAAAGTCTATAAAAATCGACCGAGGTGAAGTAAAACCATACTTCAGTGTGAGCTTAGGATCGGAATTCGGGGAGCTACTAGTCATGAATGCGCTTTTCATACCACATTTTGCATTTTCTTTGCCTTTGTGTCCAAGA
Source organism: Diphasiastrum complanatum (assembly GCA_029204225.1). Lineage (NCBI taxonomy): Eukaryota > Viridiplantae > Streptophyta > Lycopodiopsida > Lycopodiales > Lycopodiaceae > Diphasiastrum > Diphasiastrum complanatum. The sequence continues at coordinate 23,544 of MU832142.1, read as the reverse complement.
ACTCGTTTGACGCTTGTCGTTTGCCTTGGCTTTTGAAAACTTGTTGATCAACAAGGTAGAACCTTCCGGAATTCTATTGTGACAATGAGATGTGAATTTGCCGATGAAATAGGCCGCAAGCAGGTCTGATTTTTCTCAGGCAGCGGTGCGGAACTGCAACAGGGTTCTAGCTCATTGGCAGGCTATCAGAGGTTGATTTTGGACTATAACCGGCCATCGAAAATCCGCAACCGGTTGGTACTGGCTGCAGGTGGCCGCGGAGAGATTGTAGAAGTCTGATTTTTTCACAAGCAGGCAGGTGCAGGTCCACAACAAGCCACAGACAGACAGGGCAGGTCAAAACATCCGTAGGCAGGCTTGACAGAGGGCCGCAGACAGATATTCAGGGCCGCATGTAGCCTGTGGAGGCCACAACAGGTCTGAATCCATGCCACAAACAGAGAGATGAGGCCATAAACGAGATGTTAGGGTTGCAGACACAGCTTAGAGGGCCGCAACAGATCTGCTAGAGAGCTGTAACCAGGGTTTACACCTAGACAAAGCCTGAAAAAACGTAGGCAGGGTAGCGAGGATTTGTAGGGAAAATGATGACACACCAGTCTGTGGCAAAACACAAGCAAACTATGAAAGATATCCAAAGTCCTGTGGCAAGGTACAGATGCCTTTTGTAGACCTCATTGCTCACCATATGTAGCAATCTTTCATGTAAGGTGTTCCCTATCGAAGATAGATAACCAATGATATGTCTATCACGAATTCACTGGTGGATTACCAAAGAGGTTATTGTCAACAAAGGAATGGCCTTTTGAACATCATCCTCTTGTGTTTGCCACAACACCATTCACTCATCCAAAACTCCAAGTGACATAATGCAGATTTACTTTAAAGAAACCATGCAAGCCAAATACCCATACATTTCCCACTAAGCCTCTCACACTCAAAGTGATCCATATACTACCATCAACTCTCAATCTAGATCCTCTATCAAATCGTCACAACCTCATTCTCTCAACAAGGCAATATCATTATTCCTTCATGAAGCAAGAATCTTCAAGCATTCATTGAGCAAAGACGATCACCTCAAGCAATCAAGCAACTTCCACCCAACAATGACTCTTCAAACAACTAACAAATAAGCAAGCATTGCTAACTATGGAGGTAGCACCATCCAACACCTTGAGCAAGAGATTGCAATCCACAGTCACTTCAAACGATCACCATATACAATCATCGTTCATCCTTGAAACTCTCCATCCATCCTCAAACATAGCATTACTAACAACAATACAACACAACTCACATCACTTTCACACAACAATTCACAAAGTGGAATCAACCTGTAACATTCTCACAAAACAACTAGCATTGAGCAACTTAAAACTCCCACAATACAAGACACGAGAATGGAACTAGAACAAGATAACAACACTCCAACTCACTAACTCTTTTCCAACTCTCCAAAAGACTCTCAACCAACATGACTTCCAACTCAAATGACTTCTCACTCTCAACTTAGCAAATATCAACATCACATCAAACTATCACATCATCATCCAACTATCTCTTAACACAAAGAGTGGCCTCCTTTTATAGTAAATCCCAAGTGTCTTCCTTCAAAATGAGGCGTTGCCAATTTTCATTCCCTTCAAGCCCTCTTTGCCATTTGTCCTCAACCCATTTGATAGTACACCTAGTGGCCTCCATAAGAGATTGGGGGAGTGGTGCATTCAAGGCCCTCTTCCAAAACTAGCCAAGATGCCATTTTTGTCAAAGGCTACGGAGGCCATTCAAGTTTCCCCTTTTGTACACCCTAGAAGCCCAAAATGTCAATGGCTAGTGGGTATATCTCCCAAATTTTTTAGCCTCCAAGGTGGTTTGGCATTTATTATCCAAATTTTGGGTGGGGCCCTTTTTCAACCCGTATTTTTAGTAGGCGGCCTTCATTTTTTCTTTGGGTACCTTCGTTTTTGGCCTTTCTTCGATTTTTCAAGGGTCGTGCGCCTACTGCTCATTTGCCTGGGTTTTTGGCCTGTTGGGTAACCACTTGGCCCACACATTTCGTTAATTGTCCATAAATTGCCCAAACTTTGCCGTTAGGGTTTCTGTGACTCCTTGACACTGAATCCATATTTCCCAGTTCCGTAAAACCTCTGATCACTAATTCGTGTTAGGATCTTGCTAATATCTCTTTCCCCATTGAATTCGGTTTACAGTTAGTAAAAATCTTACATGGGCTAGAAACCGATTTACTGTCTATGATGTTGTCGTGGGGTGCAAGTTATACGCACGGCTTTGTTTGCTAAGCGACGGTATTTTCGCTGACCGTCGGGTCTAGGTATTTCGCTGGACAGTAGCGACGACGGGTGTGACTAGTGTGACGCTTACCCAAGGCGGTGTATTTTAACCGTAGATGGTGGACGGCCCGCACTGGTGTTTCACAGAGGTCGGGTCCAGCTGACACGCTTCATAAATGACGAAAATAAAACGCTTCTGAACTTTGACGGTTTATTGCGGTTTAAACTATCAGTTCTATCTTGGACAAACATAGAATAAAACACATTCACCTTTTCAAAACCGTATCCATATAATTACTTCCAAAGCATGCTAATAAACCCTGGTTACAAGCGTTCTTGCTTTCACTAAAGGTCGATAACCAAAAATCAATCCTTCCCTTAATTAACCACACAACATATAAGATTCATTACTATAATTCTCAACTGAACTCTAGTTCATGCTTAAAAACCCGATTCACTACCAAACCTTACAAGTAGTCACCAATGTAAATGAGTACAACTGAAAATTACGACCATCAGCAACACTTATATCTGTAGGACTTCGGAAAAACTTGACGTAATTAGTCCCTCAACAAGCTTACTTCCCTAGACCATTCATAACAACATCCTTCAAAGTGTAAAACCCTATCTTACACATCTCACATCCCATTCCAATTGAAGTTAAGAGCTTTCAAACAGAACTTCAAGAAATGGAAGTGACTAGAAAGAAAGTTCAAGTCAAAAACTCACCTCAATGTGCAATTAGGTAGCCACTGTGTATGAAACCCCAGTCACGAACGTTGTCTCAGTATTCCACATGCCATTTGACGTCTTCTATTTGCCTTGTCTTCGCAGATAGTCACGATGGACAACAAGATCAGAGGATTAGCCACTGGAAAAACCCTGGCACATTTTACTGTGGGAAGAATTATGTCACCGTAGACAAAGAGTAGGATTTACAAAGGACAAAGAGGCATATCCAGCTCTAATGTAGCAAGGCAGGCCACAATAGGTCGCAATCAGGCTATGGACAGGTCTGAAACATATATCAGAGGGTTGCTATAGAGAAATGAGGTCGCAGACAGAAACAAACAGTGATACCAGGGCCGCAGGCAGGTGGTACAGGGCCGCAGCAGGGCTTTCTGGCCGCAGACACGCCTAGAACAAGTCGCAGTCAATGCTTTCTGGCCGCAGGCAGGCAATACAGGCCTCTTTTAAACTTGGCCACAACCTGCTCCTCTATGTCAGTGATGGACTAGAGCATGCGTTCTATCAATGATGGTGTTCTTCTTGTCAGAGATGGGTTGGCCGAAGAGAACCCAAGAAAGATAATGACTTTCTTCATGCAAAAGAAAATAATGGGCATATGAAGGCACATCTTTGTCTCCCACTCCTAATTACAAAACTCTCTTCACGAACAATCATTCTCAACTCTCAACACACATCAAGCATTTCACCATATTCAATCAACGAGACATGAGCACGCTTTTTCTTCTTCAAACAAGAACCCACCAACAGTCAAGTTACTACAAGCATTCAACCATCAGTCGATGCCTGATCATCACATTACCTAACGTGCAAGAAGAGGCGTAAGTACAACAAAAATATGCTTTATCTCTTCCAAGTCACCAAGGCAAGCATATTCACAATCCATCAATACTATACATGACTCCCAACTGGAAGGAAAACACAACTCCAAACCTAACCACAAACACTCATCCTAACATATCCGTCAATTGCAAGCAAGTCTCAATCCATCAACAATGATATTCAACCCTAACCATCCTTGGCAGCATTCAATTAAGCACCAAACGAAGTAAGAAATGACAACCCACACCTAGTTTCCACCACTCACCAAATTTCCATCCTCTCTCAAGCATACCATGCTTCACCTTCAAGCATTTATCACACATATACTAGCAATGTTACATTCAATTTAGCTAAATCCAAGCAAGTCATATTGAACCACTAAACTCTCTCAAACACACAACTAGCATGGGGCAACATAAGACAATAATACAAGACAACAACCCTCCAAATTCACTAACCCTAACATGGAGCAACAACATTCACACTTACTAACACCAAAATAGAACTTAACTCCAAAGGAGAACTAATCAACATTCTCTCCCAAACAAACAAGCTCTCAACATTCAACTCTCAAATATACCAACTCTTAAAATTACTAACCCATAAAAGTACTAACATCCAAATGCACTAACAACAAATACAACGAGTTGGCTCCTTTTTATAGGAAATCCCAAGAGTCCCCCTTCAAAATGAGGCTTTGCCGATTTTCATGTCCTTCAAGCCCTCTTTGCCATTTGTCCTCAACCCATTTGATAGTACACATAGTGGCCTCCATAAGAGAGTGGGGGAGTGGTGCATTCAAGGCTCTCTTCCCAAAACTAGCCAAGATGCCATTTTTGTCAAAGGCTAGGGAGGCCATTCAAGTTTCCCTTTTTGTACACCCTAGAAGCCCAAAATGTCAATGGCTAGTGGGTGTACCTCCCAAATTTTTTAGCCTCCAAGGTGTTTTGGCATTTAATATCCAAATTTTGGGTGAGACCCTTTTTCAACCCCTATTTTTTTGTAGGCGGCCCTCATTTTTCTTTGGGTACCTTCGTTTTTGGCCTTTCTTCGTTTTTTCAAGGATTGTGCGCCTACTGCTCATTTGTCTGGGTTTTTGGCCTGTTGGGTAACCACTTGGCCCACACATTTCGTTAATTGTCCGTAAATTGCCCAAACTTTGCCGTTAGGGTTTTTGTGAGTCCTTGACAATGAATCCATATTTTCCGGTCCCGTTTTTACTCGAAACTTTTCTTTCTCGATTTTTTCTTCTGTGGTTGACTTTTTCGGCATTCATGACTAGGGCTCCCACGACAACACAGTTTCCCTTAAAAAATACACCGAGTGATCATATATTAGTAAAAAATGGACTCAGTACATGGTGGGATTTTAGCACGGTCATACAGGCTATTTTTTAGCAACTGGCCTTTTTTTTGAAAAGCTGTAAAATATTTACCGGCCATTTCTAAGGCTGCAAAATTTGCTCTAGCCTCATTTAGGACGGGCTGGGACCCAATTCTAAGATAAATTTGTGCCGATTTTTCTCTAATAACCGGGTTTTACATGCCGATTTTTTCAATTATTGCAAACTTAAACTTCAATATTAACCCGATTTTCCGTGCGGAAATATCGGCTAACATTGGCGACTACCACTAGGTAGTATGGTCCCCATACGGTGGACCTAGAGTCTCTGGTTTCGCAGACCAGCTCCTGGTGGTGGTCAAGTTTAGTGGGCTCAACATCCTTACTAAGTGATGCTAACCATAGTGAGTTGGTAGGATGTCTTCAACAGCTTCCTACCCAAAGGCCATCGATTTAGCCCTTAGGATCCATCTACAACCTGATTGGATTTAACCATAGCATCTTTGAACAATTTGGTGTCTTCATACCTGCAAAAACCCACATGTGACCTACATGGCAAATGCTTCCAATTCCATCAGATGTAAGGCAATGCCCACTTTCGGGACCATGCATGAGGGAATATGCAAATGCAAATCTCAGGATTGGAGATAGGATGATATGGATGCAAGTCAACAATATTGTGTCTAACATCGTGTCATTGATGTGTGTGTGAATGCATACATGATGAGGCTTTGATGCCCCAACTTTGAAACCGGTGCAGACTGGTGATTACCAACTCTTTTTTTTTTTTTCTTTAGACATTCAACTTATATTCTCTAAGAATTGATTCAACGGAAAATAACCATGTAGTCTCCTCTCTGTACTGACTCTTCTCTTAAGCCCTATATTTTGACAGTAGTCCATGTAGGACAACTTACTGTCCTAAGATCCAATACACAAGATGGTAGGAAGTACTGGTTTTCCGCTAGTCTATGGAATAAATTAGGAAAATCGTCCTCACCTCTTATGGATGTGCGAGGCATCACTCGTCCTCACAAATTGGTTTGAGATCTGAAAGGAGGGTTGAAGTCTTTTCTTTTTTCTCTTTCTTTTCTCTCAGTCTTTCTTTCTCTCTCTTTTTTTGTTTTTTTTTTATATATATATTTTTCTTCTGTGCCTTACCCATTGGGCGATGGAGTCACTCCCCACCCCACTGCACTGTTTTTGTTCCCACTTTTTCCTCCCTCAACCCCCCTCAACTATGCGTCTATACAGTCATTTATGCCCATAGAAATTAGCAAATGTTCAAATGCAGCTCAGAGTTTTTATAGAGATGCAATAAAGATGTATGCATAGAAAACTAAAACTTGCAACAGATGCTCACCATACTGTGTCTAGTGTATGATGCATAATAGTGAGGTGGGTGGTTATAGTGCATTTCTGCACATTTCTGTTCATTGGTTTTTCAACTCCCCGGTGTAATCGGGGTCCACTTCTGCCACATCCACAAGGGCTGGATCGGCACCTTCCAAGAACTTAAAATAAAACATCTCATTTAGGATTTTGCATTCCTTGGAAGTTCTGTCATGCATCCGTAGGTACAGCGCTAGGTCCGCTCCTGACTCCATGGACTCATTGGGGTTGTACCACCATTTGGTAAGGTGAATCCTGGTGGGTTTAGTCTTAGCACCCCAAGGTTGTAGTAACCAATTCTGCAAACAGTAGGCATAGTGGCCGACCAATCTAATTTATCTTGTTTATGTTAATTTGGTGCTTAAAAATTTCACCGTTTAACTCTGCCAGCTTACCCGTGTTATTTTCATACAGTTTCACTATTACATATGGACCGTTCCAGCGTGGCCCCAACTTTTGAGGCATCAGCTCACGTCTAGCGTCGTAGAACAACACTAACTGCCCCTGTCTGAACTAGTAATCGCGCATGTTCCTATCATGAATCTCCTTCATGTGTCTTTTGTGGGTTTCTTGGTGATTTAAAGCAACTATCCGGTGCTCGTCCAGGTTTTGTAAAGTGTCCAGTCGGTGCTGTATTGATTCTTTCTCTCCTAGGTCGTGCTTCATGGCAAACCGCAAGGATGGGAGCTCTATTTCTATTGGCAGTACACATTCTTGGCCATACACTAGAAAAAAGGAGGTGTGGTTGGTACTGGTCTTATAGGTGGCATTATATGCCCACAATGCCAAGTACAATTTTTTGTCCCAATCCCTCTGTCGGTCTGGTACGGTTTTCCTTAGGATTCCTACCAGTTGTTTGTTTGTGCTTTCAGCCTTACCGTTGGCTTGCGGGTGGTAGGGTGTGCTTTTCCGGTGCTTGATCGTCAACTGATCGGTCAAAGCCTTGATAGTTTTGTTTAGGAAATGGGTACCCCTGTCAGAGATGAGTTCTCTAGGTGTACCGAACCGACCTATCACCTGTTCTAGTAAGAACCAGGCAGTTTCTTTTGCATTGTCTTTGGCCACAGCCCGTGCCTCGGCCCACTTTGTGAAATAGTCAGTGGCCACTATGATATAATGTTTTTGGCTAGATGAAGCTGGGTGTATTGGGCTAACGAAGTCGATGCCCCATTTTTCAAAGGGGATACAGGCCTGTATTGAAACTAACGATCACACCCTATTATCCATCTTTTCAACTCGTTGATAGGTGTCGCAGTTTCGGACATGTAAATGGGCATCTTGGAATAGTGTCGGCCAACAATAACCCGCCCTCAGAATTTTTTGCCCCATTAGTCAACCCAAAGGGCATGACATGGTAAGCGAAAACCCCAAACATGGTTGTGAAGGTGGTCTTCAATTTATCCTCTTCTGCTATGGCTATTTGATTATAGCCTGCAAAACAGTCCATGAAAGAGTACAGGTCTCTTCCCGCCATTTCTTCTAGGACTTGGTCTATGAACGACAAAGGGTAGTAGTCCTTCTTAGTCTGTTTGTTCAACCTCTTATAATCCACACATACGCGAATGCATGTAGAGTTCTTCTTGGTGCGAGGTACTATTGGGGAGCACCACTCGGTTTTCTCTACCAAAAATATCAGACCAGCATTTCGAAGTCTCTCGAGTTTAGTGTATACTCCTTCCTTTAGATGGTAGAGTAGCCGGCGTTGTTTTTTGTCGTATAGGTTTGGCTCCCTCCTTCAGTGGTACTGTATGAGTCACTAGATCGGGTGGAATCCCCTTCAAATCTGAGTAGTCCCTTTTTGTGTTCTCCTGGCTGGGTTAAGACTGCTCCAACTGCATATTTCGATGCGTCCGTATGCACATGAAACTCAATGGACCAATTGGGTGGACGTAGGATTGGTGCTGAAACCAATGCATCTTTAAGCTTTTGGAAAGCCTTTAGGGCTTCCTCGTTCCAATGTGGATCCGTTGTAAGTTTGTAAATTGGTTGGGCTAACTCTGCAAAATCCCAAATGAAGATCCTATAATAGTTAGCATGACTCATAAAGATGTAGACTTCCTGGTGGTGGTAGATCAACAATGATCCTGATCTTTGAAAGGTCCGTGGCAATCCCGTGTCTAGATACTATATGGCTGAGATCAAGCCATGTGTAACCCAAAATTGACATTGCAAAGTCCGAATGGCATCACCTTGTAAGCATAGGTTCCCCATTCCGTGGCAAATGTTGTCTTATGCTGGTCTTGGGGTGCTATCTTCACCTAGTTGTAACCGCTGAAGTCGTCTAAGAAACTGTAGGCTTCGGCTCCAGCTACTTTGTCAAGGACACTTTCTGTAAAGAGTATAGAAAAATGTTCTTTTTTGGTGACTGCATTTAGCGCCTTCAGATTCACACAGATTCGCATTTTGTCATTCTTCTTGGGTACTATAACTATCGGCAATACCCATTTAGTGTGCTCGATTTCATAAATAAAATTTGCATCTAACAACTTCTACAATTCTTGCTTGATCAGCTCCATATAGTTCGGGTTGCAGCGGTAGTATCGACTCACCTTGGGGACTGCTCCATCCACCAAGGGTATGTGTTAGGGGCTTTTTCGAACAAGGGGTTGGTTCCGTCAGAAAGCCCAAAAAGGGGAAGGGCCCACACTGAGATGGAATTTCAGAGGGCTCTACAAGGGTTCTTATGAAGATTTGATTTTTTTTGTTTTTTCAAGGGTTTTTTGAAGGGAAAGGGGTTTTCAAGGGTTTTTGAATTTTTTATGGTGTTTCTATGATTTTTCTATTTTTGAAATTTGGAACAATACCCTAGAGCTTCTGCTAGTCGTGCGAAGGTTAGTTCCAAGGCGATTTTGAAAAATAAGGACTGGAGTGGTTTTTGGCCACTCTTTCCCTCCAAAAATAAATTTGAACAGTTCTTTTATGGTTTTTCAAGGTTTTGGTTGGATGCCAAGCCCTTAGAGGCTGTTTGGGGTCTCCACTATCCTTCCACACTTCCCCCGCTAGCTATGAACAATCCAAGCACAAGAAAGCACAAAAAACTAGCTAAATCTACCCCAAAATCCACTCAAAACAAGCTAAAAAAGCAAAAGAAACTAAGAATGCAACTATAACTAGTTAGTGATTCATATCCCCGGCAAAGGCGCCATTGTAGGGTGTAGCAAGTAACACAAAGATAGGATCCTAACTTAGCCAAGTTGCTAGATTTAGATGCTTTCTACTTTCCTCTAGCACTATGCCACACTAACACTACCTTTCCTAATACTAAGCACATCCACATTCCATGATTGAGAGTGAAAAGAGAAAGAGATAGAAAGAGTAGAGGGAGAGGGAGAAAGAGAGAGGGAGAGGGTAAGATGGAGGTTAGCTCACTTGCTCATTATGCATGCTAATGGAAAAGCTTTAACTAATGGAAATAAGAACAATGGAAAATAGAGAGCAAAAGAGAAAAGCACACAATAGCATTAGCAATGATTGAATAGCAAATGAGGATGCTTGGTCTCCAAAATGGTAGAGTATCCTCCTTCTCATTAAGCATGGAAAATGGTTACAAATGGTGCCTTTTTATCTTTGGGGTGGCCCTTGCCCCTTGCTTCCTGTTGGCTACTTGCAAAGGATGGGATTGTAATTCTCTCTCTCTCTCTCTCTCTCTCTCTCTCTCTCTCTCTCTCTCTCTCTCTCTCTCTCTCTCTCTCTCTCTCTCTCTCTCTCTCATAGTACCAAAAAAAATGGCGATTTAGGCTTCTATTTATAGGTGCATTGGTTGGATTGCAGTTAATGTTTACAGCCGAAAGAAGGCCTCAGTAGCATTATCTTCAACCGAATCAGAATACATTGCTACCACAAATGCTACCAAGGAGGCAATTTGGAACCTACTTGCAGATATCGACCTTGCTCAATCACATCCAATGACAATCTATTGTGACAATCAAAGCACAATCGCACTCTCTCTAAATCCGAGATTTCACTCTCAAAGCAAACATATTGAAATCACGTATCATTACCTTGGTGAAAAAGTGCAAAGCAAAGAAGTGTCATTATTTTATTGCTGGACAAATCTCATGACAGCAGATTACTTCAAAAAGGCTCTATCAAAAGAGCATCATCTCAGATTTAACGACATGCTAAATATGAAGACCCAAGTTTTTCAAGATCCACATTAAGGGGGAGTGTTGGATTTCAATGCTCAAGACTAAATCCATTGAGTAATGAGCATCCTGAAAAATTCTATCAAAGACCGACACAATAAATCGACTCACTTGTCTTTGACTTCACCATGTATATATGTATATAATCAAAGTTAACCTCCAAGCTCCCGACACAACGGAGTGCCCGAAGTGCCTGGCATATCGAGGTACCAGACACATCATCAAAGTGCCTGACATATCGAGGTACCAAACACATCGAGATGCCCGACATATCGACTTCCTCATCAGGAGAATAATCGATCCATGAACTGTCAGACGACTTCAAGTACATCTCTGACAGTCCACCTGACTTGTACATACACTTACAATTAAAAGAAGACGACTATCTAATGCATAATGGTTGCAGTAAATTAAGTAGTTAGATTTTATACTCCCAATGCACTGAGCACTGACATCCAATCATCAATGTAAAGCGTCAGCAGATCTAACATGATCAACAGGCTGTATTCTAGTTAAGTAACTAAGTTGCTAAGCATTTTTTAGTGAAATAGATCAACGATTATCAGCCGAAACAATTTTTTGGTGCTCACCATCTTGCGCTGCTTCACACTCTTGTACTCATCCTTCATTCAATCAGAGTGCAAGTTTTTGTCACCACTACTGTTTTTGTTCTATTGGGCATAACTGCTGTTTTTCTTTCTTGATCATCTTTGCTGGTAACTACTGCACTTCCGATCCACGCACCATCCGTTTCACAACTTTTGTTGCTATACTATCATTATCAATCTGATATCAGAACATCTGTTTCTACCAGAGTTCCTATGATCTGATATCAGTCGATCCAATTCTCTGATCTCACCATTTTTACCACAGATGGAGGCTCATTCATGGAGTTTTATGATGGAGATATCAAGAAAGGACAATGCAAGCAAATGGTAATCACTCATATTTATTGTTTGGTTGCTGTAATTTTCCAAAGTATTCAAAGTTTGAAACATGGAGGAATCATTTCATTCACATTCTATTTGATTCTTCTTGTTCTAGTTACATCTTGATGTGTAAAATTGATGTAAGAAATAGTGAAGCATCCCAAGTGGACACTATTCTCTATATCAATTATGGAAGCTACTTTAGAACATTAGAAAGGATGTCTATACTTAGGATGGAGATCATTCTAAAATTGGATCAAAGATCTATGGTTAAACTAAAACTAGTTGAAGAGGGAGTGTGAGAAATTTCAACTAGTTTAGTCAAGATTGGTCATAGTTTGATACATTGCCAAATACACAATTGAGGCCAATTTTATATTAGACTTAGAGTTTGACTTTTCAAAGTTATATTAGTCTAAAAGCATTTAAATAAACATTTTTGGAAAGTGTGAGAAACTATAGAGCACGAATTTTGGAGAGATTCAATTGAGTAGTAGATACATTGAATCTAGTCACAATAATAGTAGGGTTTTCATTATGGAGGAAAACCAAAGTTTAAATTTAGGTTTGGACCTGCTATAAAAGGATGTAGCTCGTGGGAAGAGGAGACATTCTCTCTCTCTTATCTCATTCATGCTTATACATGGTTCTCTTGGGTTCTACTATCCATTGGTGCACTATATTTGTGATATCTTGCAATTTTGTTTCTAGAATGCTTATTAAATGCTATTTTCAAATCCACACGTGTGAAATATAGTAGGTTATTGTTTTTGTACGGACAACAACTTCATTTCATGTTTTGATTGATGTTTGATCAAGAGCTATTAGATTTTGCATCTCATTCACAGAGTAGATGCTGATTTTTCTACATTGGCAAGGTTGGTGATTTGCTTGTCTATCTAACCAAAGATCAAGGGAACATTTTGGATCCTAATGATCTGAATTTTTTCACATCTCTTATCTTGTGCCATGTGTGCATTTGTGGAACAGAACTCTAAATCTCAAGTTGAGACAAATCTACAGCCTAGTTATTTTGCAAAGAATTTTTGGCACAATGTAGTTATAAGTACTTGGTTACAATATCCATTGTGAAGATTTTTCTCAAATGCAAATGAGGTCTTATTGCATGTTTATATCCAGCATAATATTAGTCTGTAACTAAAAAATTATACGAAAATGATTGTTCTTTTTACATGTCTCAAAAAATGGATTTCCAAACATGACAACTAAGTATCAAATGATTGTGTTTTTTCAGGTGAAAGTGCCTTTTATCAACAACACACTTGTAAAATTTTGAAGTGTGATAGTGATTAACAAATTAGAATCCATAGCAAAATACTAGCCACATTATATATATGTATATATATATATATATATATATACATATATACCCCACATTGGCAACAAGTGACCATCCTCAAAGGCATGATCCAAGATATTTCATAGAGATGTGAGAAAACATGTCTCATGTTGCATAATCAATTATTGAGACTAATGGTTTTTATAAAATAGTCTCTTAATAGACCCACTTGGTATTAAATTTGTGTCACCCAACATCAATTATAAATCCCAACCTCGAGCAAAGAAAAAAAATCCTTACCAACTAATCACTAATTGCAAGATGAAGAAAAAAAACTTTTGCAAAACAACGAGTGGACCATGTATAAAAAACAATGTATATGCCTTTGGTCAGCTATAGGATAGATTCCATGGTCTCAAGGCTTTAAGGAATTAAAGACCCTTCAACCTCAAGGATTAGCCATAAATGCCTCAAAGTTACCCAACGGGGTTGGCTCAACTGGTTAGCTTGGCATCCAAAGTTTCTTTGGTCCCAGGTTCGAGCCTCCCCTTGAAAACCAAGAAGCATAAATGCCTCAAAGTTTGAGACTAGGACTTTGAACAATTCAGAACATGCCATACACAGTTTACAACACACATTATGAACAAATGCCTTTATACACTTTAGAGCCCAGTACCTAGACTTTCTAGGCACAATAACCTTTATTTCAATAAGCTTATAAATTTTGTATGTAATGTCAAGAGTACATTTGTGAATTGAAGATCAAAATCTAAAGAAAATTTTAAAGCTTCTCCATTATTGGAATACATCATCCACTCAATTTTGAATGATGACCTCATAGCACTCATTGTGTGTTCATGTTGGAGACCTCATAGCACATATTATGTGTTCATGTTGGAAACCTTTCGAGGCTGGTAAAAGAAAATTTGAAGAGCCTACATCAAACGAATGCTTGTAAATGATTTTGTTAGCATTATATTGTACATTCTGATAAAGGGCAAAAAACACAGTGTGGAGCCTATGATTTGCCAAGTAATGTGCACTTGATTAGGTGAAATCTGTGCTGATTTGGCTTGCTATTCTGATTTTTTTAATGTTTTATAGAACAAGCACGGGAAAAAGTATAAGGTAGATCAAAAAGGTGGTTTAGCTGGCATCTTATGGATTTTGACATCCATAAATAAATTTTAGCAACTGGTCATAGCCCCCAAAGTTTGAAATAGTCTGTAGAATGGGTTTCAGCCCATAAAATGTGAAAAACTGTGGCCCATAAGAAAAAATTCCAGCCACTAAGGGCACGTGGGAAAGGATTTTTAGCGACTCCCTCCACCAAGGTCAACAATTGTCTATTCGTGGCTTGACCTAATGGCCACACGGTAAATCTACAAGCCTTCTACCTTGTGGAAAGATCACTGGAAAATTCAATTCTGCAATATATAAAAGCACTGTAGTTTACATAAAGGAGAAAGTACAACATAACGTAGTAAAGCTGTAGAAAGACTATAAAAATTCTGAGGTTTATAGCCAAAACCCGAAATTTTTGAGGAAGTAAAAGCCTTATGACTTCGAAAATCATAGGTTACATGTCAATGTCACCAATGTCCCTATAAGAAGTTTCTACATATCAGCTTATAACTGAGGAAAGAAGGTCCAAGGAGTCTCAATTGTGCTTCTAGTAGATCGGAGATCTCGTCTACATATACATCCAGAATAAGCACAGTTGGAATGTAATGGTAAATGGTGCCAATCTCACAAAAATTTATAATGACGACATAAAGCCTAGACAAATTTTAACGTGATCATTAACTGCACGCTCCTCAAAGCAGCCTGCAGATGTCCAGAATTACCTTTTCATAGCAGATGAATGCTTCAACCCATTTCATTTCTCAGTATCAGGAGTAGCCAGCTCTCTGTAGAATCTAAACCAGCTCTGTGTAGCAGGCTACAGCTAAAGGCTAAGCACCATAACAGCATAACCTAATGCTATAGTGCTCGGAGCTGAGTGGCAGTTTCACAATGCAGCATACAGTGATTTGAGGGAATGAACTCAGCCTTCTCCACGGATTCAGATGCAACACGAAAGCAAATAACTGCTTATAACACCACTGCTGGGTCAAGATAATATTCAATAAGCCAGCAGTCTTATAAGATGTACAAAGGGCTCCAGAGATTGCAGATAATATATAAGGCTGCTACAGTCACGCAATACCTGAACACTTCCTGTTATTAAGCTTCTTTCTCATTTACTCTCAGATTTCTAGATCGTGCACTATTCGTGATGAAGCAAAACCTTCTCTTGGGATCCTAGTTGGCGATAATCCACGTTGTTGGTGTGATAAAGTCCTGCGCAAAGGAGAATTTCGTGGAGATGAAGATATTCTATCAGATTCATCTCCAGCAAAGGCCTTTGTGGTTTCAGAGTTGTAAACCAATCTGCTGTTCCATTTTCCTTTATCAAATTTACTAAGAGGCTTCACCCTTATCTCCCCATCCGGAAAGACAGAAACCTGTGAGGAGCATAAAGACAACTGAAGTTCAATTCCTGGATGGAAAATAGGAACATAATTCAGAAAGAATGGATGTGATGCGAAATTCGGGAATACCAGAATCCAACGTTACCTGATCCATAGACATTTTATCGATTGAATACAATAATTCCGGATCAACTCCTTTCTTAAGAACCTGTAAATCAAGGCTTAGTAGCAAAGAGAATTAGTGCCATAAAAGAATGTTGTCAGATAAGTATTATCTACTAAAATTGCCTTAAAACGACAAGAACACATGAAATTGTAACTTACGTCGGACTTGATTGCTCGAACAACAGAATTGAAGCTAGATGCTCCTTTCACAAGCATCTTATTACGATTCATAAAGTTCTGCAAAAGAATGGTTTTAAGAATGCTCGGTAAGGCAGCATAAGACTGAAACGAGCATTTTGGTTCAAATAATGTTATAATAAGCTGACGATAAATGTAGAAAAGTATTAAGGCCAGCGTGACGTCATGAAAGCTCACGATCAATCATCAATGCATCTCTTCTATTGCCAGCTTGTGCCTTCTAAGCTTAACATTTTAAAATCCCTCGTGTTAAACATGGTCACTAAGCTTTTCTACTACGTACTGACAGTGGCAGAGGTTGACTTGGAAAAGAGGAAAGTCTCAACCGTTCAACTTCACTAAAAAAGCAAGAAGATGACAGCACTGGTTTCTGATCTTAAAGATTTAAATACTAGCATGTACATTTCCAAGGATTTGGTCTTTAAGGTTCCTGATATCATCTTCCTGTTGTTGTTGCTGCTCTACTGCCGATGAGTTCTGCCTCTGCAACCGACCAATCAGCTTTGTCAGAGCATCACGCTCTCCTGATAAAAGCTGACTTGCATGCTCAAGATCCGAAATGCGTTGCTTATCCCATTCTCCAGAATCAACAATTCGTGCTAATCTGTTGCACTCAGCTCTTGTCCTCTCATTTTCTTTCTCAATAACAGTAACGTAGTTCTGAAGGCTGACCATCTTCTTGTGTGCTTGAATCTGCAGATGAAAAAGCCCCTTAACCATAGTTCCATGACATGACAGCTCAATTTGATTGAAAAGCAATGAATTCTAGGACACAACCATTAACGTTATTTCTGTCCAGTTGACTGTTTTTCTCATAAACTAATAATATGCTGAACGTTGAGCGCAGAATAATAAGTCTCAGATAACATCTCAAATTGCATGATTATAGATCTTAAGTTTTTGTCATGGACAAGCAATTTCAGATCCAAATAGCACTGAAGGCGGTCTCAGATAAAAGGGTACCAAGTGCATTTCCAAAAATTAAAACCCACACCCCCCCCACCCCCAAAAAAAAAAACACACACACACACACCTACCCAAGAGATCATAAGGCTTTCACACAAGGCCATCAAATGGAGGCAAGAGCTATAAATGCAAAATTTGAATTGTGCTAATGTAGGATAGTTACCGTCGACTATTGGTGAGGTGAGTACGTCGTCACGCTTGAGGATGAAAACTGCATAAATGCCTGTGCCCATTCTTTCGTCACTGGCAATTCAGCAATTCATTGGAAGTTTTTTGAAATTTGGGGCTGCTTCCTCTCAATTTGTGAATGGGACATGCTCCTGCGAGAGACCCCCAACCACCCCCTCCTCCCCCCCCCCCCCCAACCGTTGGCCGTGTCTCAAATCCCCGAAAAATGGGATCAGGCCCTTACTCGCACATCACGTGAAAGGGAGGCCAAGTGGCCTCCACCAATCAATGGAGAGTACTTGTGGCCCTTTTCGCTTAACCACTCTAATTGTCACATTGGAGTATAGTTGGACCGATCTGTGGAAATTGCAGATCTTGTAGCAACCTTTTATCTAGCACAATTCATACGATCCATCACATTATCGATCTGCAGTAAGGGAAATCAATTTCTTGTGGTCATTCTATTTAGTTTTCTATAATCAACACAGAGGTGCAAGCCTCCGCCACCCTAAACAATAAAAAGGACCAATAATAATTAGAGAAATAATGGAAGTACTCAAGGGGCCTAGAAGGAATTTTTAACTACTACAAATTGTGGCTGCCGCTCTTGAGATTACCAAGGGATATTTGGAAGCATAAATAGCCTAGAGTGGGATTACCAGTGTGGAGGTGCCTAGTTACATATCTTGAAATTTGGAATCCACAGATATTGGGCAGAACTCGTGAAAGGCCATCTTCTGGTTTTCACTCCTGATTTTTGGGTGCTTCCTCCAATTCTTTTTGACTGATGGTATTTCTTGGATCATGTGCCTAATTCCAGGTGAGGCTTGCCAAGCTCTAGCTAAAAGATCCATCAATCAATTGGCATGGATGTGTTCTTGGTCAAACTTCAATTCTAATTAGACTTCATTTGTATTTAGAATTCAATATTTTATGTTCTTTCTGTTCTGCAGTAATTTGCCATTTTTTGTTATGAATCATCAAATGGCTGTAGGTTTGGTACATGACAGTTTGGTATCAGGATATTGATACTGACCTAGATTTATAGATTCCAACTCGATTTTGCTGATTATGTGCTGTTTCCTCTGCCCTACCACAGCAACGTTTGCATCCCCCCTCTGCAACGCAGCAGCGGTGGCGACGTCGGCGGCCTCGCTCTCTTCTTCTTCTCCTTCTTTGTTATCAAGATGCTGATCTCCACATATTTGCACCAGTGCATCGACATGCACAGTTATTGTCGGAGGATCTCAAAGGCCGGAGCAGGGCAGCGAGGTCGAGGCGAGGGGAGATGAGAGACGGCATACTGTGGTCTTTGTTGATGCATGCATGATACAGCCCTTGCCCATATCTGTACGAATTCTGAGAATGTTTGATATGTCCCACTGCATGCAAAAAGCTAATGCAGATTGCAAGGCTTGAAATGTTATGACCTGCACACACGCAAGAGGAGCACCAATCATCATCGCTCCAGACATGAAAGACTTATTTGGAACCAGCTGCCAAGCCATAAAGCAAAAACGGAGATCTTCCCATGCGTCTAATCTGACTTCTGTTGTGGCTACTCAAAACTCGATGCCTGCCCCATTTATTTCGACCTCCAGGCAATTTACCCTTATATGCACTATTTTTTTAAAATTTGCCAAAAAAAAAAAACAATGCATGTTTCAAGAAAAAAAGTGAGCCACATTCTGAAACGCAACATTCCGTTTCGGAACAAGGGCATGTATGATTCCCACAATCGTTGCTCCCTCGTACTTTCTTTGGCCCATAACTTGTAGTGTCTAGAGTCAAAAGGCCACACACATAGATATCTATGTGTGTAGATACACCTTGCATCCAAGGGTAGTTGTAGCCTACAAGCTACCTGGCTAAGCTTCTTAATGAATAGCCATGGTCCACAATACCTAGGAGATATCTTGGCACACTTTCACACGTATAGCACCTTTGACTTGGAAGGGACTAGTAAATGTACCCAATCTCCGGTTTCAAATTCTCAGTAGATACTGTTCTCACAAGCATAAGTTTCTAACCTAACCACTGCCTTCGACATATTAGCTTGTGCTATCTCTAGCTTATGTTGCATTTGAGTCAAAAACTTCGCAACATTGGGGGCACCCTACGTGAAATTCCTCTGGTCACTTGGCTAACTAGCCTATAACCATAGTTGAGATCAAAAGGTCTCGGGCCTATGGATGCATGTCTCTTATCGTTATACACAAACTCTACTCTAAGGGTAAATGCTTCACCCAGTTTGCTACATACTATTAACATAAGCTCGAAGCATGTCTTTCAAGATCTGCCTAACCCTCTCTATTTATGAGGATGCTCAATACTACTCATTCACAACTGTGTTCCCAGCTTAGGGAACACCTTTTTCCAAAAGTTTCTTGTAAACTTGAGATCCTTGTCAAGCACTACTAAGAACTTTGAAAGTCCATACAGCCTGACCACATTCTAGATAACAACTCGAGTACTTGTAGGATTGTGACCTTCTTGGTCATTGCGATGAAATGGGCCATCTTGGAAAAAAATGGCTACCACTACCATAATGGGATTGAACCAACCTTGGGTCCTAGGTAGATCAACAATGAAATCCATAGAGATGCCTTTTCATCTTGCTATAGGTATCTCAAGTGGATGTAACAAGCCCCAAAGACTTACTCTCTCATCCTTGTTCACTTGAAAAGGTATGCAATACTAGACATGCTTTCCAAAAAAAATGTCAACTTAGTAGCTTGCTAGTCTTATCAAACAAACCCTGAGGTAATTGGCCATACCGAGGTCATATTCGAGCTAGTTGGATAAAGCTCCAACATTGTGGATGATAAATGCAGAATTGTGAAAAAAGAAGATCAGATATACAAGCTCACCAACCTCCTTTATAAGGGAGAATAGCAATTTAAGGTTGGTAGCATATCTAGCACTCGACACCTTCAACAGGTCCCACTCCAACAAAATCCCTAAAGCCAAGCTGGAAGGGAGGCAAGTATATGCTCTAATGGATAGTAGAAAAAACTCATCTTTTTTTACAAGAAGCTGTAAATGCATGGGATATCATTCATATGACTCCTCGGGTTATACAAAATCCACATACAAGTTGAAAAATTAATGCTTGTGATAACGTTGTAATGCCTACTAAGGCTTCAATGGCGAGTTATGATTTATGAAGTACTTCCCATGCAATTGATATAAGGCCTATAGATATTGACCTGCCTAGAAAATGTTGGAGATGTTATGATCAAATTCAAAGAAGGAAAATCAAGTTTTTAACGAAGGTAAGAATCATGAATTGATGAGCTACAGGCGCAAGCAAACATCATTTGTTCTACAACATCACTCTAGAAAAGGCTCAAAGACTATAAAGGAAAAAGTGGAAATATTTTTACTTGCAATTGAAGTGGAAGAAAGGCAAGTTAGGGAGATGAAATAACTTACGTAATTTAGTACGAAAGCATTTGAGTTGGTGCAAAAAAGTGTTTCTTAATGTTGAAGTGAATGTTTATAGGATCTAGCAGAACCCTAAAATAGAAGCCTCAAGTGCCTAGAAGCCTCTATTTTAGGGTTACTAATAGATCCTATAAACATTCATTCTTCAGCTTATAATTAGCAAGTGCTTGGGCATTTTGTGGGACTCTAGCCATTGATTCTATGGGATGCTATTTGCCATTCTTTAGAGGAGATTGTTAGAATTTTTCATGTATTGTCAATTTATATGTCAATGATGCTAAAAATTGTGATTCAGCTCATAACCACCCTGCTATTCAGTTGGAACCAAGGGCCAAGGTAGTAAACCAACAGCAAAGAAGTTGTCCCAAAAAGATAAAGGAGCTCCACAGATTATAGAAGAGATACTTGTGCAAGGCTTTAATTACCCAACCAATTCTGTGCATACTTCGCCAATGTTGTTGCTAAAAAAAGAGGGTCTTTTAGATTTTGATGTGCTCGGTCATTGTTAAATTCAGTAATATTTCATCCAGAACTGCTGCCCAATTCCCTGGTTGATCTTATGTTTAGATGTTTTCAGGGATGCCAGTGTATCTACCAAAATAGATTTGTTGTGAATCAACGAATTGATATAAAAAAGGAGGATTAGCACAAGATAGCTTCATGCTAGATGGGGACCCATTATGATTTCAAAGTCATGCCTTTTGGATCAACCATGCTCTTAATATGTTCCAGGCTTCAATGAATCGGACCTTCGAACCGTGTTTTTACTTCGTACGTGTGATGATATTGTGGTGTGCATTAAGACGATAAATGAACATATAAACCATTTGGAGACAATACTTGTTGTGAGAAACCAACTTTTTGCAAATACATCAAAATGAGTTTTATCTCAAGATGAAGTAAATTACCTTGAACAAATTGTAACTATGAAAGGCTTCATATTGGATCCAAAACAAACCTGGAAAGTACCTGCAACATGTACCTTTAAGGAGTTTCCATGAATTTACATTGTATTAGAATCTATATATACTTACAGCACCTCTCACATATTTCCAAGAAAGATATGTTAACTTAGAGTGATGATAGTCACTCCAGTTTTGAGAATTCGAAGAAGGCCTCATAACGACTGCCTTAATAGTGCATACCCAACTTCTGTTTTCCAATCAAGGTGCATGCAATTGCAGGTCTATTAGGAACTATATTGAGTCAACTTGAAACTGTGATTGCTTATGAGAGAGGAAGCTCAAAAATCATGAGATGTCATATCTTACTAATGATAAAGGGTTGTTAGCCATAGTCCATGCCTTGCAAAGGATGGAGTCACTGGGTTGGTTTAAAATTCCAGTTGATGTGCTTGGTTAGTTTAGTTTTCATGGTTTCGTCGCTATGAACAACTTTGCTTTTTGTTCTGTCGAGATCCGACGTCGCTTTGGATAGGTATTGGGCCTTGTATGCATGCTAAGAGGCTTGAAATTTTTCAGTTCTCTAATTTTTGTAGTCGTCCGTGCTTCTAAATCCCGCTTGACAGATCGAGCACAGAAAAACCATCAGAAAATCTGTATTTTCTGACTGTTGAAAAGTACAGTCCATAAAGACTTTTTTGGCCTCTTTGGGAGCCCAAATAAAAAAATTTGCAGCCTTTTTGACTGCTCATTTTTTGGTTTTGGAAAACCGAAAAAAATAAATAAAAAAATAAAAAAATCCCCACGGGCCCCTCGCGCGCAGCGCCTGCACACGGCAGAGAAACGGAGCGGCTAGAGGAAGGGTGCGGTTTGTTGTTCTAACACAGCAATTACTGGTTTTCTTTGTTGGGGAGGAGATATTGAATTCAAAAACCTTTGTTGTATTTAAAGATGTACCATAAGTACATCTTGTACTCCATATGGGTTGCTACTTGTTTTTGGGCCCATTGTGCTTGCTAGGTGGCGTCCATAAGGTCCCGCGACCCAAGAAAGCCAAAAGGGAAGGAAAAAGGTGTGGATGAGAGGTAAAGGCTCCATCCTTCCCATTGAGGAGACTTAATCATGGCCTAGTCTCCTTGAGTTGTTGTTTCAAGCTCCCTAAGTCACTTTGTAGCGAAGCCTCTTGCCGTTTTTTCTTCGTTTTCTATGTTAGTGCACGTGGACCCCTATTTTGCCCCTCGGGTGAAGGACCGTCTTCACCACCTCCTCTCTTGCCTTCGACACTAATCAGCTTGTATAGGCCTTGAACTCCGCTTGCAAAAACCAATCTTGGAAGCTGCATTCTAGGCATGCCATGGCGAGCAAGAGTGGCAATCTTCAACACCACTCGTGGGTCCGCCAACCTTTACCCATGTTTAATCCAGATTCTTTTTGGGTGAAAAAGAAGGACGACATCCTTGATGTTGTAACTTTCGTTGGCTCGATCAAAGGAATAATCATTTATCCATGTGCCACCTGCGGATAGTACAAAGATCACGATTGCCCTCATGTTTTTTATGTAGTAAGGCCAGTAGATGTTGGTGGCAGGATCTGAAGGAAAGGGCTGGTGCAACATCCACGATAGGATGCCTTCCAGGAAGCCTATCAAACGGTTATCGTACCGGTCCTGGATGATTTTGAGCATTGGCGATGTTTTCACCATCGAGCAGATGGGCTATGGTAGTAGCGTTAGACTCCTACATTCAAGAGTTCCAAGAGATTTTACCTCGATTCGCCTCGCAAATCGACCCTATTTTAATAAAGCTACATATTATTTTGGGGCTTCCAAAGGAATTTCAACTAGAAGTCCGGCGTAACCAACCGCAGACTATTGTTTCCTTTTTGCATAATGACTCATTGGTTGAACTAAAAGGCAATGTAAATGGCCTTCTGATCCTATGATTTCTACTTTAGAAGTTGTTGAATATTTGAAAGACTGGTAATAAAGTTTATCTTTGCTTTTTAAAAGATGAAGTCTATGTGGATGACCGTGCAGTTTAGAGTCTAAATATTGATTTATCGCATTTGCCTTTGAATGTGTTTATAAATAATCCCTTAAGTGTTAATCCACCTGAAGGAAAAAATATTTAACAAACTTAGGCAGTATAGCGATATTTTTTCTGATAAACTACCTGATGGCCTACCTCCCCAAAGGAGTGTCGAGTCTCGACCATCAGATAGAGTTACTTTCCGGTAACCAACCTATATCTCTTTT